>APFE030435320.1:5833-91374 GCA_000404065.3 Pinus taeda | reverse complement strand
AACTATTATATATATGAGCTAACTTGAAATTAAACGTAAATACCTGATATATAAATTCAAAAAACACGTATATATACGATATATCAAAATACTTTTTGATAATATAACTCCCATATTAACAATTTATACCATACACATCTTATTTTATTCAATATTTTAATTAATCATCATATACAAACAATTAAATTATGTACATCATATATACGACTAACTTCCTTACAGTGTACAGAGTTTCCACATCCAACTTTGAATCAAACCAAAAATATAGGCTTTAAAATGAGGCTTAACACTCACAGCTTCCCACTTCTTGGTCTTACAAAACATCAATAGATGACGAAACCAAAATATGTTGGACTCCATGGAAACATATATAGATGATCAAAACAAAATTAGGAAGCAAACTTATAGATTATTCTATTTGCTTGTCTGATCCGATTTTAGACTGGAGCCCTCGATCCCTCTTCATATTTTTTGCTCGAATTTGCCTAGTCATCCTCCGAAAGCAATGCGAGGATGTGGATCAATATGGACAGGGATTAAAATTGAAGAAATTTGCAAACTCATCATCTAGAATTTTCTATGGGACAAATTCAGGGAAGGGGAAAGAACTGTGAGGGATTGTGTGATAACCTCGTGAATGTGAATGTTTTTTTTATTTACTGCATATTAAAACAAATTGAAAATTGATTTAAGTTGTTAATAAATAAAATCTCTGTTTTAAATTATTAAAAGAAATGTAGTGCTGGAATTTTGGCAAAAAAGTGATTTAATATAATTTCATGAGAAGACATCTGTCAAAGGGTGATGGATGTAATTTTCAAGAAATAGTTAGGTTGGGCAGTTAATCAACCCTAACTACTCTTAAGAAAGATTTTATCCCAAAAAGATCAAGAGGATGGGGACATGTGGGATCAGGTAATGGAGGAAAATTGAAGGGAGAAAAGAAAAGAACTGCGATGTAAGGACAGGCAAGAACTATTGTAGTTAACTCTGGTCAGGATCAGATAACTACTGCAGATCAAGATCGAAACTTGTTGAAAAGAAGACCCGGAAACGAGCAGCTCAGGGTGGAGACAGAGGTGCTGTAGCGCAAGTCTCAAGGTTGGGAGGCAAGTCGAGTTTAACAACTCTATTCAGTTCAGATAGCCAGATAAGTACAAATTTGGAAAGACTATTTTGTTTAGCTAACAATGGAGCTATTTAAGTTCTGTTGTTAGAGTTAGTATAATTGCTCTATATTTGGTTAAGTACATGGTTATAAATATATTTATGCTTTAAATATCTATCCATGTAAATACTAGAGAAAGAGAATCTAAAGGTAACTCTGTTACACTTGTATATAGAATAAAATAACCAATACTGAGTAGGATAAATTGGAAAAGTATGGCATTAAAGCTAGATGTTAATTCTTTAGGTAGCAAGTAAAACCTCCGTCGGAGAAGCATGAAACAGAGATAAAATTACAACATACATTAAAAAAAATTAAGGACTATGCCCGGATGTTCTCAGAGGACCTAGCAGATAAATACATATATTTATAAAAGAAAGAAGAACACAACTCTGTTTTTTCTTAAATCGAGAAAATAACCCTTACTAGAAAAATCATTAAACTATCTTCCCTGAAGATTTAATATAAATGCTAGAAAATGCATAAAGATCTTTCAAAAAATCCACCCATTGATACTTCAACAGAGAGAAGGAAGTTAATAACCCTTGGAAAATTAGAGAGGAACACAATAGAAAAGTTCCACAAAATGCATAAGATAATTCTTGTAAATATTCATTGAGCAACGTTTGCAAATATCAAAATGCACAGTTAGATTTCCATGAGGATTCCTGGCCTTACACTTAAAATAAATACAGTAACAGTAACATCAGAAATATTTCTCTAAACAGGACCATATGCAAATTGCCCATCATAGCCGAAACCTCGGTCGACAAACCCCCAAATCTTGCAGTGGTTGAATAAGTACAGTAGACCCTAGGTCATAGTTTATATATAAAAAACAGTTATAATCGGATGAAGATTTCTGAAACCCTAAGGCCCAACCCTAACCAGCTAAAGCATTGTCTTCGAATAGATTAAAGAAACCAAGAATCTCATCAAATGAAGGATTACATAATTCAAACAAAAATTGAGTCGGGCCTATAGGAGAATTTCAACTCCACGAAAATAGCGTAGACCAACTAAATAAAAGACAAGGTCCAGACTTATGATAGAACATGCAGCTACAGACTCTGGAACCAATTTCATTGTATCTCATACCCGTTCAAAGTCGATGGTTGGACCTGGAGAAGCAATAGCTAGAGAGAAACCACCAGGATTGCGAAACCTGGCAGAACAATGCGAAAGTCAGCTATTCATAAACATAATAAGAGGCAGACACTGAAAAACATAAACTAATTTCCAGCCACTTACCCAGGGAGTTGTTGAATACCTCCAGCTTGTCGAGAAGCTTCCCCGGCATACCCAGTCCAACTCTTACATCCATGACAGAAACTGATGGCGAGCAGAGACAGTAAGATACGGCAAGGCCACACCAGAAATAACAAGCTCCTTGAAATTTAACAGATGCGAAGGGGCTAGGCAATACTCACTATGAAACCCTCTGCCAGAAGCTGGAGTCGAACCCCTCCACTGCGAAAATGCAAACAGAAAAACCCCAATCCGGACCTGGCTATGGCTTAAAGTCTTATGTCTTAACCTCCACCGTCAGATGATCAGCAACGCGGAGAGCCCTTGATGGGGCGCGGTCAACCACGCATTTGGAGGCCAGTTGTATATCATAACGAAGACTCGCGAAGGAGCGACCTCACTTCCCTAGGCAGGTGGCCAGACCCTATTAAAGACTACCATAAAGGAGGTGGTACCAGTTGCAGCTTACACAGTGTATTAATAATTGTATACAAACGACTAAGGTAAGAGTGTATGTAATGAAATAAACGAATTGCGATGGAAACCAAAATGTAATGCCTATGGTAACTATATGTTGTCACCAGAACCAAATAAGTATGCGTTGACCCTATATAATTATGAGAAATGTACCAATACATAAACCACATGCAGTAAGACTATAAACTCAATCCAGTTGGTATAATTGTCAATAGATGCAGTTTCAAAGTAAAGGTTTAAAACTTTGGTAATTACATAAAAATTTAAATATGTATTAATTTCTTTCATGTGGATTTGTGACATATGGTATCAGAGAGGCTCAAGTTGCTAAACTGAGACCTCTGGAATCAAGGAAATAAAATTTTTTGTGATATGCACGTAGGAAGCGGGAACAACCAGTATGAGGAGAACAGGTAACCCACCACTAAGATCTGCAATAGGGAGAGGAGCCACGTCATTTCAAGAGGGAAATCCTGAAGTGTGGGTACAGCTGGGCAAGGAGCCACGGAACACCGACACGAATATTATGGAGACAGTACAGGAGTTAAAGGATGAAATGGCCTGACTACGGGTAGATAATGAAAGATTAGTGAAGGAAAAAAAAAATTATGAAGAGTCTGTCTGATAGACAAAATAATCCGCCACTAGTTCCCAGCCTCGAACATAGAAATGCATCAGGGGAACAAGAATTCTGGACAAAAGATGTGGAAATTGGTGGTGGAGAAGAAAATCATGAAGAGGAGTTAGGTAATGCGTCCAATCACATAACACAGAAGAGGCAGGAAGTGGAACTACAGGATGAGTTTCGAAAGATAAAACCCCCTCTCTTCGATGGAGAGCAAGATGAAGCGGCTGAAGCATGGCTCATAACTATGAATAAATATTTCCAGCTATACGAATATGACCAGAATCTGAAGGCTCGCTTGGCTATTTTTCAACTACAAGGAAACGCCACACTATGATGGGAGGAAGTAAAGACTGTTCGGGGAGTGGATGAACAAAGTATCACCTGGGAAAAATTCCAAAGATATTTGAAAGAAAAATACATAACAGAAAGATTGTATGATGAAAAATATAAAGAATTTCATGAGCCTAGCTAGGACAAATGTCCATGGACGAATTCATAACAAAGTTCAAATCGTTACTTTGATACGTGAAGAGAAAGCAAAGGTACAACGATTCATCAACAACTTACCTCTATTCCTAAAGCAACGACTAGAATTTGACAACCCAAAGACCATGGACGAGGTGATTCGCAAGGCACGAATTTGCTATCAGAAAAATAGGCCAAAAGGAGACATGAGCAAGAAATGGAATGATAAGAAAGGAAATAAATTTGTCCCCTATCAAAAAAGAAATAAATTTTTTGGTAGCAAAGGAGTGTATAAAGGACAAACCAACAGGAATTTTAATAAAAATCAGTGCAAATTTAAAGTACCAGGTGAAGCTGGAACTAACGAACAACCAAGCAGAATTGGAGTGGAATTAGCTACCAGACCCCCTATACAGTGTTGGGGATGCAGAGGCTCGCATTATATCAAGAACTGCCCACAACACAGGGGCACTAACCAAATCTCTCAGTTACAAGAAGCCTCCACAGTGTGAGAGATAGCAAGGAGTCTCCCCAAAATTAATGCGGCCCTGGAAGATCATCAAGCAAAATTTTAGCCAACAATGATCGAATTTGAAGGTAAAATTCTTGACCAAGCTATGTCTATTTTGATTAACCCTAGAGCTACTTTGAGTTATGTTAGCCCTAAGATTGTGGAACAATGTAAATTACAAGTGGAAAAGTTTAAAAACTCATGGTTGGTACAACTGGCCATAGGAGCCAAAAAAAGAGTTTTGGCCAAAGTTAGTCATTACCCGCTAGAGCTAGCTAATGAGTCCATCATGGTAGATTTGAATGTATTACCATTAGGATCTTACAACATCCTTATTGGTATAGATTGGTTAGAAAAACATTGGTCCCTTATTAACTGCAAAACTAAGACCATTAATTTTCAGGATGATAAGGGGGAAAGACAAGAAATGCAAGGCATACATAAGCCTCTGCAAATAACACCGGTAATAGCCTCCCAACTAGAAATATGCATAAGAAAAGGCTACCAGATTTTCGCTATACAGGTAGGTTATGCTGACTCTAAGAAGAAATTTGCTGCTTTAGAGAATATATCGGTGATACAAAACTTTCCAGATGTCTTCCCCGAAGAAATCTCGGGTTTACCTCCAAAAAGAGATAGATTTTACCATTGAGATAATTCCGAGAGCTGCCCCAGTCCCCTGAGCCCCTTACCATATGAGTGTACCCGAATTAACAGAATTAAAAATGCAACTACAAGAGATGCTAGAAAAGAATTACATATGACCTAGTGTGTCTCCTTGGGGAGCTCCAGTATTTTTTGTTAAGAAGAAAGATGGAACGTTGTGAAAGTGTATGGACTACCTTTAGTTAAACAAATTGAACATTAAAAATAAATAGCCCTTACCTCGCATAGAAGAACTATTTGACCAAGTTAAGGGGGCAATCGTCTTCTCCAAGATCGATCCCCAATTAGGCTATCATCAGATCCAGATAAAGGAGGAGGATATAGCAAAAACTGCATTCAGAACTCGTTATGGGCATTATGAGTTCGTAGTGCTGCCTTCTCATGAACAACATATTCCATCAATACCTGGACAAGTTTTTGTTAATCCTTATTGACGACATATTGATCTACTCCCAGAACATTGAAGAACATAAGGAGCATCTCTGCATTGTTATTCAAGTTCTAAGAGAACACCAGCTGTATGCTAAATACAACAAGTGTGACTTCTTCAAGGAACAAATCCAATACTTGGGACATATTATCACCAAGGAGGGAATCGCGGTAGACCCAGAGAAAATAAAAACCATCATGGAATGGTCGATACCAAAGGATGTGGTAGACATAAGATCATTCATGTGTCTAGAGGGATATTATAGGTGATTTGTGGAAGGTTTCTCTAGGGTGGCATACCCCATTACCTCTCTGCAAAAGAAGGGAAGGGCCTTTAAATGGACCCCTAATTGCCAAAGGAGTTTTGACTAGCTCAAATATTTACTCACCATTGCCCCAATTTTGAGTATTAATGATCTTAACAAAGAATATGTGGTATGTATGGATGCTAGCAAGGAAGAGGTAGGTGGCGTACTAACACATGAAGGCAGTGTTATAGCCTATGAGTCAAGAAAGCTCAAAGAATACGAGCAAAAGTATTATGCATATGAATTGGAGTTAACAACAATGATTCACGCCTTGAAAATTTGGCGACACTACTTATTGGGAAAGAGATTTTTGCTATTAACATATCATCACAGCTTGACAAGCTATTTCAAACAAACCACATTAAATGCTAGGCAAGATCGATGCGCTGATTTCCTAAGCGAATTTGATTTTGAAATTAGACATTTGAAAGGAAAGGAAAACGGGGTTGCGGATGCCCTAAGTCGAAAGGTAAATTGCTTATATGAAATTTCTTTTAGTGAGTCATGCACTACTTTCTATGAGCTGATTCGTGAAACAGCTATGCAAGACTTAATATATAAACATTTTTGGCAGCAAGAAAAAGTAGTAAACAACCATGAATAACAAATGGGATACGAGGTTACTCCAAATGAACTGCTGATTTATAGAAAAAGGCTATATGTACCTAACCAAAAATTGCTTAAAGATCTAATTTTAGATGAATATCATAAAATCCCTTATGCAGGACACCCAAGGTATCAGAAAATGATTTTTGTCCTTAGAAAGGAATTATTTTGGCCTAGAATGAAGAATGAATTAGCGGAATATTTAGGACGTTGTTTGGAGTGCTAGCAGATAAAAGTGGGAGACTATACCTATTGATTTCATCACTAGTTTACCTAGATCCAAAAAATTAAACGACTCTATCATGGTGGTTGTAGATAAGTTAAGCAAATCTGCCCATTTCATACTCGTTTAATCTACTTATAAAGAGGTACGAATTGCTAATGTATTTCACAACCTACCCAAGATGATCATTTCTGACCAAGATGTGAAATTTACATCAGCCTTTTAGAAGGCCCTGTTTGAGGGATTGGGCACTCAACTACATTTTAGTACCACATATCACCCTCAAACAGATGGACAAACATAAAGAGTCAATCAAGTAGTCGAAGACACGTTGGGAGCCTATGTGATGCAACAATCATATAAGTGGGAGGATTTCCTGCACTTAGTAGAATTTGCATACAACAATGGGTATCATACATATTTACGGATGAGTCCCTTTGAAGTACCATACGGACGTTAGTTGGAGTGGCCCAGAGGACAAACTAATGTTGGGACTAGATACACTGGAAGAGATGTAGAGTATGGTGAAAAGTGTACTAAATAATTTAAAGGCTACTCAGGACCGGCAAAAGAATTTTTTTGATTATAAAAGTAGCTTCTGAGAATTTTAGGTGGGGAAACATGTGTACATAGGGGTACGAGCTAAGAAAAGTACCTTGTAGTGGATTGGATGTGCTAAACTAGCACCCCGATTTTGCGGGCCTTTTCAGATTTTAGCTCAAATTGGGCCAGTGGCGTACCAACTTGCCTTACCCAGTGATATACCTGTACACAATGTTTTCTGTTTCTTTACCTAAGAAATACATTTACGATGCTAAACATATAATAAACTGGTAGGACATTCAGGTCGAACCAGAAAGAGAATTCCTGGTAGAACCAGTGGGTATACTCGATCGAAGAGAAGTAATGCTATGGAAATGAGTTATCACCCAAGTTAAAATTCAATGGCAGCATTTTGGGCCTAAAGAATCCACCTGGGAAGTTGAGCAAACCATGAGGGAAGTTTACCCTCAGTTATTTCCCATAGAGGAAAATCGGGACGATGTTCAATCTTGGGGGGGGGGGGAGATGTGATATCCCTCGCAAATGTGAATATTTCTTTTATTTACTGCATATTAAAACAGACTAAAAACTGATTTAAGTTGTTAATAAATAGAAATTTTGTTTTAAATTATTAAAAGAAATGTAGTGCTGGAATTTTGGCAAGAAAGTGATTTAATATAATTTCATGAGAAGACATCTGTCAAAGGGTGATGGATGTAATTCTCAAGAAATAGTTAGGTTGGGTAGTTACCCAACCCTAACTCCTCCTAAGAAATATTTTATCCCAAAAAGATCAAGAGGATGGGGACATCTGCGATTAGGGAAGGGAGCAAACCTGAAGGGAGAAAAGAAAAGAACTGCGTTGCAAGGACAAGCAAGAACTATTGTAGTTAAGTTTGGTCTGGACCAGATAACTACTGCGGATCAAGATTGAAACTTCTTGAAATGAAGACTCAGAAACATGCATCTCGAGGGGTAGACAGAGGCGCTATAGCGCAAGTCTCAAGGTTGGGAGGCAAGTCGAGTTTAATAGTTCTATTCGGTTCAAATAGCAAGATAAGTACAAATATGGAAAGACTATTTTGTTTAGCTGACAATGGAGCTATTTAAGTTCTATTGTTAGAATTAGTATAACTGCTCTATATCTAGTTAAGTACATGGTTATAAATAAATTTATGCTTTAAATATATGTGCATGTAAATACTAGAGAAAAAGAATCTGAAGGTAACTTTGTTACACTTGTATACAGAATAAAATAACCAATACTGAGTAGGATAAATTGGAAAAGAACGACATTAAAGCTAGATATTAATTCTTTAGGTAGCAAGTAAAACATATGTCAGAGGAGCATGAAATAGAAATAAAATGACAACATACATTAAACAGAATTAAGGACCATGCCCGGATGTTCTTAGAGGACCTAGTAGATAAATACATATCTTTATAAAAGAAAGAAGAACACAACTATGTTTTTTCTTAAATCAAGAAAATAACCCTTACTAGAATAATCGTTAAACTATCTTTCCTGAAGATTTAATATAAATGCTAGAAAATGCATAAAAATCTTTAAGAAAATCCACCCATTGATACTTCAGCAGAGAAAATGAAGTTAATAACCCTTGCAAAATTAGAGAGGAACACAGTAGAAAATTTCCACAAAATGCATAAGGTAATTCTTGTAAATATTCACAGGGCGACGTTTGAAAATATCAAAATGTACAGTTAGATTTCCACGAGGATTCATTGCCTTACACTTAAAATAAATACAATAACAGTAACATCAGAAGTATTTCTCTAAATAGGACCATATGCAAATTGCCCGGCATAGCTGAAACCTTGGTCGATAAACCCCCAAAATCTTGTAGTGGTTGAATAAGTAGAGTAGACCTTAGGTCATAGTTTATATATATATATATATATATATATATAATATATATAATATATATATATAACCGGACGAAGGTTTCCAAAACCCTAAGGCCCAACCCTAACCAGCTAAAGCACTATCTTTGAATAGATTAAAGAAACCTAGAATCTCATCAAATGACGGATTACATAATTCAAACAAAAATTGAGTTAGGCCTATAGGAGAATTTCAACTCCATGAAAATAGCATAGACCGAATAAATAAAAGACAAGGTCCAGACTTATGATAGAACATGCAGCCACATGCTCTGGAACCAATTTCACTATATCTCATACCCGTTCAAAGTCGATGAATGGACCTGGAGAAGCGACAACTAGAGAGAAGCCACCAGGATGAAAGCCTGTAAAACCTGGCAGAACAATACAAAAGTCAAAGATTCATAAACATAATAAGAGTCAAACACTGAAAAACATAAACTAATTTGTAGCCACTTACCTAGGCAGTTGTTGAATACCTCTGGCCTGTCAAGAAGCTTCCCCGACATACCCAGTCTAGCTCTTACAACCATGACAGCAATTTATGTCGAGCAGAGACAGTAAGATACAACAAGGCCACACCATAAATAACAAGCTCCCAGAAATTTAACAGATGTAAAGGGGCTAGGCAATACTCATTATGAAACCCTTTACCGGAAGCTGGAGCCGAACCCCTCCATAGCGAAAATGCAAACATAAAACCCCCAATCCGGACCTAGCTACGGCTTAATGTCTTACGTCTCAACCTCCACCGTCGTATGATCAGCAACGAGGAGAACCCTTGATGGGGCACAATCAACCACGCATTTGGAGGCCAAATGTAGATCATAACGAAGACTCATGAAGGAGCAGCCTCGCTTCCCTAGGCAGGTGGCTAGACCCTGTTAAAGACTACCATAAAGGAAGCAGTACTAGTTGCAGCTCACACAATGTATTAATAGTTGTATGCAAACGACTAAGTTAAGAGTGTATGTAATGAAATAAATGAATTGCAGTCGCAACCAAAATGTAATGACTGTGGTAATTATATGCTATCACCAGAACCAAATAAGTATGCATTGATCCCATATAATTAAGAGAAATGTACCAATACATAAACCGCATGCCGTAAGACTATAAACTCAATCCAGTTGGTATAATTGTCAATAAATGTTGTTTCAAAGTAAAGGTTTAAAACTTTGGTAATTACATAAAAATTTAAATATGTATTTATTTCTTTCATGTGGATTTGTGACAGATTGCATACATCTTCTGGTCAATAAAATCTTGACAAACATTTACAATATCAAAGGTACAAGAATATGGATGGGCATTTTCCTCATTATAATTAATTGTCTTATCAACATTAGAGTCATAAATATGCAAGAAACTCGAACTGGTCCTTGATGAAGGAACGATAAAGTTTAACTGCAATTGATTCCACAACTTCATATCCGCCGAAACAGTACCTACATCTAAATAGGAGCTTGGATTTTTTTTTTGTGGGACACATTGAGTTTTTCCCCTTGTTTTCGAATTCAATAGAATTGGAAGATGTTGATCCCTTTTTCAACTCTTGAGAAATAACTTCGTCTTTTTCACCCAACTAGTTGTGTTGGTGTTTAATGTTTGTGTCAAATTCATAGCCGCTTCCTTAACATTTGGCTCTGTCGGCCTAACGGACTTCAATATGCCAATGTAGTCATTGTTAGGAGCTTTCCTGTTCAAATGAGTATTCCAGTAGTTCCTGATTTCGTTATCAGTTCTGCCCGGTATACACCCTGCAATTAATGACCACCTGCCATTATAACGATTCAAGATATTGGATCAAAAACATAACTGAAACAACATTGTCTACTAGAAAATCGATATTTCCTTATTGGTTTCCAAGCAATTTGTGAAGTCTTATTATAAGGTCTTCTTCATCTGGTGAAATGTTACCACGTTTGAGGTTTGGCTGAAGATAATTCATCCAATGAAGCCTACAACTCTTTCCACAATGCTTCAGACCTGTATGTAGTCAAGTTTTTATTTCAATGGTCAGTGATCATGAAGTATCACTGATACATTTATTAGTAGTTTTTCCATTGGAATTGATAAGTCAGTTACCACTATAATTCTTAAGTGAATCATTCTGAAAAAATCTATACCAATTGTTAGTACTCTAATTCCTACATGAATCATGCTACAAAATAGATACTGAAACTACCACTGTAATTCCTACATGAATCATGCTACAAAATAGATACCGATAACTACTACTGTAATTCTTACATGACCATATTATAAATAAGCAACCAAGAATTTGAACACTCACATTTACTTTACATTTACTTTACTAATATACAGATTATTTACTTTACATTTACATTACTAATATACAAACTATAAAATCTAAATTTATTGAGATTTCTTACTTGCATTTTTTCCCAGATCAGGTCAACGTCCTTCACCGTGAGCTTCTATAAATTAGATCAAGTGAAGATCTTCATTTTCTATCCAAAGGCCTTTATTTACTCCAAATTTTTCATTATAACATGGCTTGCATCCCATTATGGCCAAGCTAGAGCCTAGAACCAGGGTGCTAACATAAGTCTACTTCTGCTAAAGCCCAGCATATTAATTTATACCATAAGACGGAACTGAAATAAAATAACAATTAAATAATATTAATGTTCAGTGTGCCTAGCTCAATGAGCACTGTAAACGTACAGACAAAAATAGGAAAATAGTTATTTGCCACTAAATGTAATAAAGGAAAGGCCAAATGGGATCCAATGCTCGGTATGGGAAATATTGATCAGATTATAGAGAATGCAGCTTATCTGTCTCGTTTGGATCATAAAATTATGACATGAATCACGATCGAAGAGAGTGACAATCATTGACTTGTTGGCCGAGTATCATAGATTGAAAATCATTTAACAAATTATGTGGAGCCGTAGCGTGAAAATTCTGTTATTTTGTAGAAATTTTCATGTGATTTTCCTACTTGAGGAGGACACACTACAGTTCTAGGTTAGGGTGGTTCCTTTAAATTTGATTCAAGGCTTTTTTTAGTTCAAGGTGTGTGAGAATTTATGGTTTTAGTTATAATATTCCTGTGAAATATAGTATATTTAAAACAAATACTCAAAAGTAAATTAGTAATGGTGACTCTTGGAATTCAGGCATCTTTAAAGATGGTTACTTAGTACAATTGACCCATGGAATTTTAGAAACTACCACTTGGTATGGGTGACCTAAAGAATCTAAGAAACAATATATTTATTTAGACGCCATCACTCTTTAGCTGTAACCATTAATCAACTCTTTGTTGGATAAACAGTAATTCCAACACCTAACATATTAAATGCACATCTGCTTCTGAGATTCTAGAGATTTCTTTAGCTTCTTGACGAAGCCATCGCCACCGATGGTCTAGGAGATCAAGAAGATTCTCCATTGTGTATAAAAATCCCTCTTTGGTAATCGAATGGACAAGTTTCTGTGTGTGTTTGTGTTCAGTTTTGGTTTTGTGTCTGCGTTCCTTGATTTGGTATCAGAGCCTCGTTCACCGTTGAGAGGGTGAGGTGTGAGGTCTTTGTGTGAGATTTTGTGAGAGACCCATGTGTTGAAAGTATGGAATTTTGCTATTGAGGAGTACTGCAAGGTTGAATGCTGAGAGCGTAAGGTCCTATGTGATTAGTGTGAGAGATTGTTGAGAGTGTGACAACATATAAGTCCGTGTGCTGCATTTGAGGGACTGATGTGTTGCAAAGAGGGTTGAAATTTTTTCTACGTGAGCCTTTGAAAGACTATAGTGTTGAACGTTGGAGAGAATTTATGTGCAGAGATTCTGGTGAAGGGTGATCAGCTATAGACTGCAATCTACTAGAGGCCGAGCTGTGGGAGGACAGAGCTGCTAGTATAACAATGCCTAATGCAGGAGGAAAGAGTGGTTGCAGTGATAGTGAGACAACGTTGTTTCTTCTTGACCAAGACCATCGTCTGAGAAGTCTTTGCTTGTACAAGGAGTTAGCAAGGGTAAAATGATACTCTAAATATTTTTCTATAAATCTATTTCATCCATACCCGGTGATAAAAGAAATTTCTAATTGGTTTTATTTGGAATTATCACCAGAAATTTATAATTGATTTTATTTGAATTAATCCAAAGATCTGGTAAAAAAAAGTTATTTCATATATTGGAAATTCCAAATAAATAAGTAGTTTCCATCCTTGTTTTTTGCTTTTTGATTTGAGAAAATATCATATGGTATTTAAGTTATGAGAAATGAGTATATTGAAGGTTCTTTTTTAAAGAATTAATCAAGATAAGGAACCACGGTGGCGGTGAATGGTGAAATATTGTTGGTTTTTAAATGGTGAAATCTTGGTTTGTTTTTGGATTAAGGAATATATATATTATATATATATATATATATATATATATATATATAAAGGAGAAGAAAGATTAAAATAATAATAATAATAATAATAAAGGAGGAAAGAGGCAGTCATATTGTCTAATGTTATTTGAGTTGTTAAGCTTATAAAATTCTATGGCTTGTGCTTGAGGTGTTATTATTTTTTATTAAGGAGTCGGAAAATTAATTATTGAAGTTGTGAAAAATTAATATATTTGGTGGTTGGTACTTGGTGAAAATAAGTAACATGGCTAATGTATTGGCGAAATCTTATTTATCTAACTCTAACAAGTTAGATGGTGAAAATTGTGCAAATTGGAAGTTTAGGTTGCAGACTTTAATGGAAGACTACAATATATGGATGATTGTGTCTGGAGCTGAAGTCAAGCCAGTGTCCCCCCAAGCCACAGATGCTGTAATTCAAGATTGAGAGTGACAGGAAGACAAAGCGAAGTTGTTTTTGCGGATGTCCATTAAGGACAACATTATTCCACACATTAGAGATTGCAAAACATCGAAGGATACATGGGACACTCTCAAAAAATTGTATAAGACGAAGACTACAAATCAAATATTGTATTTAAAGAGTAAGCTTCTTTCAATTAAGATGGAAGAAAATGGAAGTATTAGTAATTTTATTTCTAGAATTAAGGATCTAAAGGATAAATTAGGTGACATTGGTGAAAGAATATATAGTATAGACTTGGTTATTGTGACATTAAATGGAACGCTTGATGAATATCAAATGTTTATCACTGGTCTTTCAGCTAGGGAGAAGGCTCCTACTTTTGATGAGTTGACATGTATACTTATGTAGGAAGAAGAGCGAAGAAGAAGCCTTAAACATAAATCTCCCAATTCAGATTTAGCATTGATGGCTAAAGGGAAGCAGTCCTTCAAAGGCAAATAGTAGGAGAAAAATAAAGGAAAATGGCCACAGGTAAAATCATTTCGAGGTACAACTTTACCAAGGAAAATAACCAAATCAAGTAGATATGATGTGTGTTATTATTATGGAAAGCCTGGTCATTTTGCTAAGAATTGCATGAAAAGAAGGTCTGATCAATTTAAACAAAGAAGGCATTTAGGAAATTATGTTGATAGAGATGAAGCAATTAGTCATGACTTTATAAATCATAAATTGTTTGTGTCTTATGCTGCATTATTAGCAGAAACTGATGATGATAATGCTTGGTTTATAGATTCTGGTGCATCAATACACATGTCATGCAAAAGAGATTGGTTTGATACTTATGATGAGATTAATAATGGTGGACACATCTATTTAGGAGATAATAGATCACATGAAATTAAAGTATATGGTGATATAAGTGTTATGATGCCTAATGGACAAGAAAAACAAATTAAAAATGTGGTGTATGTTCCAGGATTAAAGAAGAACTTAATTTAAGTCTCTACTATTACAGATCAATATTTAAAAGTTGAATTTGTGAAATCACATTTTTTGGTAAAGGATGTGCATGACAACTACAAGGTTGTTGCAAAGGGAATGAGAGTTGGAGGATTATACAAGTTGGATGTAATGAAGAATGGGCATCAAGCTTTGGCATCAATAGGCATGTCAAATATAGAGCTTTGGCATCAAAGGTATGGACACTTAAATCATAATGACTTAATGTTACTACAAAAGAAATTGATGGTAGAAGGTCTTCCAAATATTAAGGGTGAACACTTTGAATGTGAAGGTTGTGCACTAGGAAAACACCATGGGAAGAATTTCCTGTGCATGAAAATAGAAGAAAATGTGAAATACTTGAACTAGTGCATACTGATGTATGTGGTCCAATGCAAACTAAGTCACTTGGTGTAGCATATTACTTTGTTATATTTATTGATGATAGCACTAGATACACTTGGGTGTACTTTTATAAGAAACAAAAGTGATGTGTTTGAATACTTTAAAGAATTCAAAAGTATGGTTGAAAAACAAACAGGAAAGAGCATTAAAATTCTTCAATCAGATAAAGGTGGTGAGTACACCTCAGGAGCTTTTATCAAATATTGCAAACAAAATGGAATTATGCAACAATTTACAGTACCACATACACCTCAACGAAATGGAGTAGCTGAGAGAAAGAATACAACATTAGTTGAATGTGCTCATAGTATGTTATAAAGTAAAGGACTTTCTAATAGTTTTTGGGTTGAAGCCATTAATACTACTGTATATCTTAAAAATAGAAGCCCTACTAAGTATCTTGAGCGCAAAAGACCATTTGAAGCATTTTATGGTTTTAAACCTAAAATTAGTCATTTAAGGATATTTGGACGCAAGGCCTTTGCTCATATTCCTAAAGAGGATAGGAGAAATTTAGATGCCAAAGCCATCAAATGTATTTTTGTTGGATATTGTGCTAATCAAAAAGCATATAAAATGTATGATCCAAGTACTCACAAGGCTTTTGCAAGTAGAGATGTTATATTTCATGAGCATGTAGATAAACAAATAAAAAAAGATGAACACAATGGATGGCAGCCTCCTTATGAAAGCTTTAAGGAAGAAAAAGAAGTTGTGGAATCAACTCAAGCTCAAGAGCACCTGGACATTCCAGAAGACATGCCAAGAAGTAAAAGTCCACAAAGAAGTGATGAAGGCACTCCACAAAGAAGAATAAGAGGAGAAGGTACTCCACAGTGTAATGAACCTTTAAGAAGGTCAACACGATAGATTCAAACCCATATAAGGTATAAATATTATGCTTTAATGTCTCAAGTAATGACTGTTTTTGAGCCTTTAAATTATGAACAAGCTAAAGATCATAAAGAATGGATGGACGATATGAAAGAAGAATATGACTCTATGATGAAAAATGAAACATGGGAATTAACATAATTACCTGAAAATAAAGTCCCTATAGGATCAAAATGGTTTTACAAGACAAATTTTAATACATATGGTAGCATAGACAAGTATAAGGCAAAATTGGTTGCAAAAGGTTATTCACAAAAAGAAGGTATAGATTATGAAGGTACCTTTGCTCCAGTTGCAAAAATGAATACAATTAGAATAATGATAGCATTAGCAACTAAATATGATTGGAAGCTACATCAATTAGATGTGAAGTTAGCTTTTCTAAATGGTGACTTAAAAGAGGAGATTTATCTTGTTCAACCAGAAGGATTTGTAAATAAGGGACAAGAACATCTTGTATGCAAGTTAAAAAAGGCCTTATATGGACTGAAACAAGCACCCAGATCTTGGTATGAGAAAATTGACAAATTCTTCTTTCAACAAGGATTTAACAAAAGCAAAAATGTTCCAAATTTGTATGTCAAGACATATAGAAATGGGGATATAATATAAATCTCTGTATATGTTGATGATATAATAATAATAGGGAGTGGTGATAAATTGATTAAAGATATAAAAATGAAGTTATCACAGGAATTTGAGATGAATGATCTTGGTCAGATGCACTATTGTCTAGGCCTTGAAGTATGGAGAGATGATGGAAGGACCTTAATCACACAAAGAAAATATACAAATGAAGTACTAAAGATATTTCATATGAGTGGATGTAAAGCAGTGAGTAGTCCATTGGAACAAAATATCAAATTGAGAAGTGAATATGAAACGAAAGAGGTGAATGGAACATCGTATCGACAATTAGTGGGAATTCTGAATTATCTCACTACCACTAGACTAGACATTGCTTATGCAGTAAGTATACTTAGTCAATTCATGGCTAAGCGTCATGAAAGCCATTGGATAGCTGCAAAAAGGGTCCTTCGATATTTAAAGGGAACTATCAATTTTGGTATTGAATATACTAATGCTTGTAATGTTGAATTGACAGGCCATTCTGATTCTGACTGGGCTGGAAATCCACCACTAGATTATAAAGCAACAATTTCCTTGTCATCAAATGAAGCAGATTATAAAGCATTATGTAGTGCCACCTGCGAAGCTATATGGCTCAGAAGAATACTTGAAGATGTTGGTGAAGGTCAACAAGAACTTATAGTGATCAAATTTGATAATCAAAGCACCATCAAATTGGGAAACAATCCTGTATGTCATGCAAGGTCAAAGCATATAGACACACAATATAATTTTGTAAGAGAAAAGGTCCGATCACAAGAAATTGTCATAATATATTGTAATACAAAGGAGAATGTAGCTGACATATTCACTAAGCCTCTTGGGAAGGCAAAATTTAAGTTTTGTAGAAGTAAGTTATGTGTTGTAGAAAATCAAAATTATGTTGTAAGCCTAGTTGAGACTTAGACCAGCAGGCATGTCAATTAAGAATTCATCTGTGTCATATGTATTGTGCTATAGTGTATTTTATGTGTTTGTCATATGATTGGAATTAAGGGGAGGTGTTGGATAAACAGTAATTCCAACACCTAACATATTAAATTCCCATCCACCTTGGAGCTTCTGGAGATTTCTTTAGCTTCTTGAAGAAGCCATCGCCATTGATGGTCTAGGTGATCAAGAAGCTTCTCCATTGTGTATAAAGAGCCCTCTTTGGTAATCAAATGGACAAGTTTCTATGTGTTTGTGTTCGGTTTTGGTTTTGTGTCTGCGTTCTCTGATTTCCTTTGCGCACTAAAAAGAAGTTTCATGTGCACGTGGACTCTGTGTAGACATATATGAATCACTGATTCGTTGTACACAGTCGCTCGGAAAAGAAGTTGCATGTGCACATGGACTCAATTTGAGAGCAGCCATTAGGAAGCTATGTTATATTATTTTTTTCCAACCTTCTATTCATTTACCTTCGTTTCCAACATTTTGGTCATTTTAGGTTCATCGTGGTGCCAAAGGAAGGAAGAAGAGTTGTTGTGAGTGGTTGAAGCAAAACGGTCTCTAATTTTGATAAAGAAATACGTATAATCATATGGCCACAATGATTTTGAAAAATAATATTGTCAAATCATATGGTGACACATTCCAACTTTTCAAACGTTACTTACCTGGTACATTCTTAATTATTGTTGGAAATTGTAATTGGATTGAGATTTGTTTATATTAAAGGTTACAATTGAGAAATTTTGATTTAATTATATATGATAGATTTGGAGGGATCAGTTATAGAGCGAATATTATATATTAATGATAGAGTAATTGTTGACTAAACTTGGCTATCCTTGTTACATGTTTTTATTAAATCACATGGTATAGAGCATGACGAGCTGTAAGATCCCACACAATAAAATAAATAACAAATCTAGCACATTTAGGTGTTTTAATAAAAATATTTTCAACAATACTGAAACAAAATAGACCTGAAAATAAGTACAACCCTTATTTTAATTAATACTAGAAACGAGACATGCATGAATATAATCAAAATAATGGAACCCCTGCCTCAACATACACAGTTGTTCAATGTACAAGAAATCAAAGACAATGAAGCACAATTGTGGACTTGGGATGGATCCACTAGAGAAATCCCACTCATGGGGTTTTCATCTCAGGGATCAAACTAGAACTGGCCTCGCCAAGTTCTCGACAAACACAATAAGATGACAAACTCTCAATGATCCAAATGCCTAGCTCCTATCCCCTTTAATAGGCTTGATATACCCTCTAAAAACTTTATTTTATTATTTTCCCTTGAAAAATGAAGGAAAATGCCATGGGAAGATCCCATGGGAAAATAGCATGGTAAATACCATGGGTAGATTCCATCCATTTTGACCATATCAAGAAAAGGGATTATTACAAATCCTCTCACCCAAAGATTACTTGCCCTCAAGCAATCCACTTCTATCCACAACAAAAACATATGTATATTGATACCAGGATCGCATACAAGTCAGTGAGTCATGCCTCCATTCTAAATGATCTTGAATGGATCGTGGGTCGCAAACAATTCTCCGATAAATCTTGCCCTCAATAGATTCACCTGGATCCCAATGCCACCTAATTCCTAACACCTATGGGTTATGATACCATCTTAGCCCTCCATCACTACCCATGCCTAAGGGCCTAAGCTGCAATATGTCGTTGGCTAAGGCTATCCTCCTACAATTCATCCCATCAATAGAGTTCCAAATCATAATCTCTTTCCAATCTTTCCTATGGGAAGGATCCAATGCATTAATGCTTGCACATGAAATAAGTCTACTATGTTAATGCTACTAGATGCTCAACTTGTGCCGCTCCACCTAGTTACCCAACATGATCCATTTGGAGAAATTTTCCCTGCTCTCCCTAATGTATAAAGGTAGGTTGGTAGTGTCGCAAGCCCTATATATGTACTCTTGTAGAGGGATGCTTTGGAATTCCCAACTATATTCCCTTTGCGATCCGGATCTTGGGAGGAGGCCCCCAAGATCTAAAAGATTGAAATGGATCTTGAGGTAAAGACCCCCAAGATCTGAAAACATGAATTGCTAGAAGAAAAAGAGGAGAATTCCCAATAAGAAAAACCACAAAGAAACTTTTTATTAAAACAGATAAAAAAAAAGTAAATGCTACATTGTGGCGGAAAATCTGTCCTTTTACAAAATGTGACTTGTTACTTATAGTATTTTTCAATTACAATACCACGGGTAAATTCCATGGGTGAACGAATACCATGGGTGGATTTTACAATACCATGGGCAGATGCCATTTACAATACTATGGGTAAATTCCATGGGTCGATGAATAATATGGGTGGATGAGTACCATGGGTTGATGCCATTTTTCCATTCGGATCATTTCTCCCTCTTTAAGAAGCAATGGTCCCCATTATGTAAAGTTCCCTCCTGCGAAGCCTTTGTTGAATATGAAGAGCCACTGAAGATAAGGGTTTTATGTGGTTAACCCATAACCATGATAAACAAAGATACGAGGATAGAGATACCCTGTAATGCTTGTGACCAACTGTGATGATGAGAGTGTGCGGCCTAGCAAATGGACTTCGATGAAGTGTGGGGTTGTGGATGACCCATAACCATGAAGATCCGAGGATAGAGATACCCTGTAATGCTTGTGACCAACTGTGATACTGACAGTGTGCAGTCTAGCAAATGGACTTCGATGAAGTGTGGGTTTGTGGATGACCCATAACCGTGATGTTGGTTGCTGATCAAGTAGCAGGTGCCTACATAGCCTGGGGTGGGAGGGCACATCTCCAAATAACCCAAGCTGAATGCTGCTATGTTGAAACTGATGACTATGAAGCAGGTGCCTACTAAAGTGGGGTGGGAGGGCACATCTCCAATGGGAACCCACTCCGAATGCTGCTCCAGAATTAAAATGGGCACAACTCAGTCAATATAACTCAGAATATTTATTATAACCTATTTTTGGAAGCAGAAGGACCATTTTGCATCTTCCCATGTGGTGGAAATCCTTATCCGGACACTCTAGAATATCAGATTCATGCTGCAACAGTTCTGCCATCATAAAAGTTCTGAAAAAAACAACTGATTTTAAATCAGCGATATCTCCCACATTTGAACTCCGATTAGACCCGTTTTTTTTTTTTTTTAATTGGGTGATTTTTCAAGAGGAGCTCAGATCTACAATCCTTTTTCTGAAATTTTGCACCAAAAACTTCAAAAAATGATAGGAGAGTCACCGTCCACCAGTTGTCGTCAGAAAAAATTCTACAACATAGCTTATTTTAAATCAGCGATATCTCCCTCATCCAGACTCTGATTCGGCTGATTTTTTTTTTTGAATTTTTGTATTTTTTCACAAGGAATCCAAATCTGGTATTTGATTTTGTAAATTTTGTACCAAATGTTTCAAATCTGATCTACAAACTCGCCGCCCAAAAACATTCCTGCAAAAAAATGAAAAAAGAAAAATTCTTCCTGCTTGGCCCAAGAAAATGCTCTGTGGAGGATGTAGCACATGGCTGAAGTTTGTTGAATATTGCTGCAAAATTTGAAACTGAAATATGCATCAAATCCTCATTCCCATGGAATCATAACTTGGTATGATACCACTGATCCGGATCTTGGGAGGAGGCCCCCAAGATCTAAAAGATTGAAATGGATCTTGGGGTAGAGACCCCCAAGATCTGAAAACTTGGATTGCCAGAAGAAAAAGAGGATAATGCCCAATAAGAAAACCACAAAGAAACTTTTTATTAAAATCGATAATAATTGTAAAGGCTACATTGTGGCGGACAATCTGTCCTTTTACAAAATGTGACTTGTTACTTATAGTATTTTTTAATTACAATACCACGGGTCAATTCCCTAATGTATAGATGGGATGACAGCTCTCTGGCATTAGGTGAAAAGAAACTTGAATAACACATTCACTAATAAATACAAGATTTTAACACAGAGGTAGGATGACAACTCCTCTAATGCTAAACATCAAGAGTCTAGGAAAACTGCATAATAGGCACAGCCTAGAATATAATAGAAATGGAAAGTGAGCAATTAACAACAAAAGAAGCTTGTATTAGTTGAAAATGAAGATGAGACACTACAAGTATCAAAGTAGTTGCAATCTCCAAAAGTTGAACCTTAGATCAAAACAACAACCATCAACCCTGATTACATCTTGTTTCTGGGTATATATAGAGTTTGAATACAAAGGCACTCAGCCGTTCTAAGTATGGAGGGCTCATAATTGACCACCAACCGCTTTAACTACCTGGCAGAACTTCTGAGTGCAATTTGCCTGCTTTAATGAATAAATCTGATCTTCTCAGGTGCTCTACTATCATTCTCAGGTGGCTGGAGTGTCGTATGGAATAGAGTCCCATAACTGTTAAATACATTTTCTTGATTGAGCTCTGTCCTTTTTCTTCTCGGCCATATTGTCTCTTGAATGCGGTTGTTGAGGAACTACTGCAATCAGTACCGAAGACTGGTTATATTTGTCCTTCAAGAGCATAGAACAATCAAAAAGTCACGTACTGCATGGCAGGTGGACGAACTGGTCGGAGGAACAAGGTTGATCGTTGGATTGAGCAGATGGACGGTGGGTATGGCTTGGCGGAAGGTATCGAGAGGAAACAGGGCAAGAGTTCATGAGCTGTTGGATCTCGGGTGAGCAGATCCAACGGTCATCGGGTGGAGGAGATGTGCGGGGGTTAACGCCCGGGGAAGCAGTTTCGGCAGCGGGTGGTATTTATCGCACCGCCGTGGATCGTCGGGCGGTAAAGGTATAGGGGTATGCGATTCCATTCAAACGGTGATGCATGGTGACGGGGAAAATCAAAAACCACTTTTTATCATGAGTTATCATGCTATCACTTCACGGGTGCAGGGAGAGCAGACACCATCCGATCGTGGCGGAGATGATCGGACGGTGTGGATTTGATCGCACAGGTTTTTGTCGGATGTGACGGGGAAAGAGCTTGTGAATGCGCACAGTCATGGGAACATAGTTATATGATGCTTTAAACTCCGCGCTCGGGGTTAAGACCAAAATTTCCTATATGTGATTTTTAACAAGAGACCCAGGAAATGGAGGTGAAACGAGGATCAGTGAGGTGAAGGGAAGGGCGAGCATAACTAGTATAGGCCTCTTCTGAGCAAAACCGAGGACCGAGCTTACTCTGGCTCCTTGAATATCAGCAACCTGTAGCAAAGCTAACAGGTACAAGCGCAGATTTAATCTGAATTTAAATGGGAATGCAACAAATTAAAGAGATAACCATAAATACAGAGATGCAATAGAAATAATTCTTCATGTCATTAATGTAAAATACTGAAATATGCTTACAAACAGAAATGGGCATAAACCAGCGATTACGATGGTAGCTTATCTCTGAGAAGAGATGTGGCAGATACATGCCTCTGAGCTATGTCACAATGAGGCTCGAAGGCCTATTTATTGTTGAGAAACAATGGAAAACCCTAAACATCCAAAAACCTAACCCTAGAAGATGAAACGCCAAACTGTGGGCCCTGTTTGGGTAAATTGGTACATCAACTTCCCGGGGTCGTAACTTTGGCATATGATATCCGTTTGATGTGTACAATATCTCGTTAGAAAGATCTATCTGAGAACTATAACTTTGGGAAGAGAAACATCAATCCATGAATCCATGTTACTCCTAGTTTTCCCAAAAAACATCGTTTAGGACCTCAAAACGGCTCTGGAAGTTCAGGACCCGAAAAAACTACTAAAAATATTAAATTATGCTACAATTAAGGAAACTGAAAAGCTGGAAGAAACAATGGTGGGGGTCCAAGTGGACTTGGAAGGTGGCTGCCAATATCCACCTGGATCATTCCTCCCCCCTTAGGATGCAATGGTTCTCATTGCATTGAGTTCCTCCATGAGATGAGGAAACTTCTGCTGAACTTGGTCCCTAGTAAGCCATTTGTCCTGGTGAAGGAGTTGGCCTTCTTTGACAATTCAATGCAGTTGGATATTCTACTGGCGAGTGTGCTTGATCTATGTGTCCATGATCCGATCAGTTTCACCTTATTCCATGCAATCTGGATTTAACTTTGTGGGTGTGAGTTGTTTTGTAATGTCAGATGTGTCCAGTAATGGTGGAAAGTATGGCCGAAGGCAGTCCACATTGAACACTGGGTGCAGGACAAGGAATGGGGGAATGCTGAGCTCAAATGCAATGTCTCCCACAACCTTGGTAATGGTGTAAAGATCATATTGGAATGGTTTGAGTTTCCGATAGGCTCTGATAAGGTGTTCCTTTTGCAAATGCAACCAAACTTTGTCGCCCACCTGAAACTTGTGTGGCACCTGATGTTGATCATGTCACTACTTGTACTCGGCATTTGATTTCTCCAGAATGTTGTGAACCTGCTGGAAAATATGTTGGATGTGCTCAATGAAGTTGTTTGCCTTATTTGTTTCAGACTGGACATGAGCTGAACCTGCATTAGTAGCTGTAAATGGCATGGCCATATCAATGGGACATAGTGGCTAGAATCCCAAGCCCACCTGAAAAGGGCTATGGCCAGTTGAGATGTGGAGAGCCCGGTTGTAGCTGTGTTGAACATAGGGGAGGCTCTCATCCCATGTGCGTGGATTCTTTGAGTTGTACATGCGTAAAATGTGTACGATCATCCTGTTCACAACCTTTGTCTGGCCATCAGTTTGAGGATGGAAGGCTATGGACTTAGTGAGTTTGGTGTCCAACATCGACCAAAGGTGGACCAAAATGTACTGAGAAACCTGTTGTCCTGATTTTAGATGATAGACTATGGGATCCCAAAGTGTACCCACACTCGTTCAAAGAAGAGCTTATTAGGGGCTTCTGCTGTGATATTATTCTTGCAGGCCGCCATAATAGCCATCTTTGAGAACCTGTCAGCAACCACAAAAACACAATCGTTTCCATGCTTAGTAGAAGGAAGGCCTGACATGAAATCCATGCAGATGGATTCCCAAGGTCGACTAGGGGTAGGCAGTGGGGTATAGAGGCCTTGCTTCTTGATGGTCGGTTTGGCAATGACGCAGACAGTGCATGATCTGATGTACTTCCAGACATCATGTCGAAGATTCAACCAATAGAAATACTTCTCCAGTACTGCCACCGTTTTCTCGACCCTGAAATGCTTAGCAGCCCAACTGTAGTGTGCTTCCCAAATCATCTTGGCACGCTTGCTTGAAGGAACACAAAGGTGACCCAGGTGGCATAACAGGGCATCCTGGAGGTGAAAATTTGGAACATGCTGACCCTCCAAGAGTGTCTGGTATGCGTGGCCAAATTTTGGGTCGCTTTTGTAGATAAGTGGCCAATTAGAAGTCTTGTGCCCACAAGATTTGAGCACGGTGGTTAACGCCATGATTGGTGGTCAACTAAGACAATCTGTAACATTATTGGTGTTTCCATTATTATACTTGATATTCAAATGGAACTGTTGCAGGTATGTGGACCACTTCTGATGGCGATCATTCTGCAATTTCCCTTGGGTCTGTATGAACTCCAGGGGTCGATGGTTTGTGTGGATGACCATTTCCTTCCCCAAAATGTAATGCTTCCATTGTCGATAGGCCTGTACAATGGAATACATCTCTTTATCATAAGTGGGATACTTCCAGACTATGTCTGAAAGTGTCTCACTATGATATGCCACTAGATGCCCATGTTGAGTAAGGACTACCCCAATAGCATAGTCAGAGGCATTCGTGTCGACCTCAAATGGTTGTTGCAAGTCTGGTAATGCGAGCAATGGTGTTGAGCAAAGGCGATCTTTCAACTCTATGAATGCCTTCTATTGCGACTCAGAGCAAAAGAATTTTTCTTTCACTCCTCCCTTGCTGACTTGACTCAAGGGTCAAGTGATATGAGAAAATCCCAACACAAACCTGTGGTAGAAGTTGGAAAGACCTAGAAAGCTGCAGAGCTCTGTCAAAGTGGTTGGAGATGGCCAATCCTGAATGACTTGGATCTTGGTTGGATCCATATGCACCCCCCGGTCATCAATAATGTATCCGAGATACTGAACCTGGGTCATGCCGAAATTGCATTTCTCCAAATTGGCACATAACTTGTGTTGCCGCAGTGTTTGGAGAACCTTTTGGATGTGGTGGAGGTTCTCTTCCCAACTCTGGCTGAAGATCAGGATGTCATCCAAGTATACCACTATAAATGAGTTGGTGAATGGCCACAAGATGTCATCCATTAGCCTTGTGAAGGTTGCGGGAGCATTCGTCAATTTGAAAGTCATAACCAACCATTTGAAAATGCCCTCCTTGGCTTTGAAGGCAATATTCCACACATCAGAGGGTTCGATTAGTGCCTAGTGATATCCTGACTTCGAATCGATCTTGCTGAAATATTTTGCCCCCTTCAGTTGGTCTAGATGGTCATCAATCCGTGGGATCGGGTACCTATTATGAACATTTATCTTGTTCAATGCCCGATAGTCAATACAGAGTCTCCAAGTCCCATCCTTCTTCTGTACCAACACGATCGAGTTCCCACAAGGCGATGAACTCAGACGGATGTGACCTTTCTGCAACAGCTCCTAAATCTACCTCTTAATTTTATCGTTCTTCAGAATGGAGCACCGAAAGATTGGCCCATTGGGCAGCGACACACCTGGGGTCAGATCGATGGAGTGCTTGACCTAACAGTGCAAAGGAACCCCTACAGGGGATGTGAAGATGTCCTTGTAATCCTCCACGACCTTGTACATCTGTAGTTGTCGTACAGAGGGGCCCTGTCTGGAGGTTGTGGCCACCGTCTTCTTCTTTCCTTGAGGGCGTATCATCAGGAAAACATATTTCCCGGTTTTGGAAATGAGCTTACTGAATTGTTTTGCAGTAACAAAAGAGATGGCAGTAGGCAGTGCTACCTCTGGTATCCTGTACAACTTATTTCCCAAAGTAACAATAACAGCACGGGGCCTTGATTCATACACAACATGTCACTTCCACAAGTATGGTTGTCCTATTAATACATCACAAACATCAAGGGGAGAAATGTCACACAATACCTCATCCGTGAAGGGATCGATGTTGTATGGAAGGTGACATTGTTGGCTTATGCGAAGATCCCGTCCTCGGTGAAGCCACCCGATGGTGTATGATTGTTGATGTGTTGTGGTTGATAAGCCCAACCGCTTCATGACCTTTGTCGAAATGAGGTTCTTTGGCTCCCGCTGTTGACAATGAACTGTAGTGGGGAGCCCTTTACCCACATCTGGGAGTGGAAGAGACACTCCTCCTCCTCTGGATCTTCGGGTTCCTCCTTCTAGATCTTCGTTGTGGCAACGGTGGCATTGGGCTCCGCATCAATAATCTGCTTCCCTTTGTCATTCCCCTTGTCGGGTTCTGACTCAGAGTCGGAACATGCATCTGATTTTGAAACCCTTAGCTCGACCACCAGTGACTTCTTGTCCCGACACTCACTTGTGTTGTGAGTGGAGCTCTTATGGAACTCACACCACTTTCCCGTGTCCTTTTTCGGCTTCGCGGCATTGTTCTTTGCTTGCAGCTTTGGCAGGTTGTCTTGGACTGCCCCGCCTTAGCTTTGTCCTTTGTTTTGCAATTTGGGGGCACCTTTCCCTTGCTTCAGATTCGCAAATCCAAAGTCCCGCTTCTTCTTTTTAAACTTTTGCTCGACCTTGGCGGCATATCGGTATGCCGTGCCGAGCGAGGAGATGTTTAGGAATTCTATTTCTTCCTAGATGTACTTGTGCAGGTAGTCGTGGTATTTGAGTACCAAATGCTACTCTAAATCATTGATACCTAACTTTGTACAAAGGGTATGGAAAATATTGGTAAACTCTGGCATGTCTTGGTCCCTTCCCTACTGTAGCATGGTCCACTTTATGTATTGATCCTCATAGCTTCCGACAGGGTAGTACTATTCCTTGATGGTAGTCTGGAATGAATTCCAAGTGGGTGCGGCTAAAAATAGTGAGCCCGTACTTTCATCCTTCTGCTCACAGTAGGTTTCCCACTAGTCCTTGAAGTGGGGGGATACTTTGAGAAGAGCGAAAATAATCTTTTCCTGACTCGAAAAATCATGAACAGAAAATACCCTTCTAGCAGATTTAACCATTTATCTACAGCATCTGCATCTATTTGACCCTCAAAGATGGGGATTTCAAAATTAACTTGTACCTTAAAGGGTGTGGCATTTCCAGAGTAGTTGTTGGAATCCGATGCATCGCCTCTGGGTAGCCGCTGAAGGATCTGGGAAAAGTTTTCCATCATCGCATTCCTTTGCCACTCGAGGGCTTCTTGGAGCAAGATTTTGATAGGATCTCTTGCCCCCTTGTCTTTCTTTTCATCTGCCATGGGAGGCCGTCAAGATTTGCGAGGCTGACCTTGCAAAGGTTCGACCAATTCAAGCCCTAACTCCTTATATCTTGACCTTGTTGGGGACATGCAAAGAAAAATAGAGAAAAAGCAGACCACTTTGATACCACTGATCCGAATTTAACTGGGAACGCAAAAAATTACAGATATAACCATAAATATAAAGATGCAATGGAAATAATACTTCATGTCATTACTGTAAAATACTGAAATATGCTTACAAATAGAAATGGACACAAACCAGTGAGGGTGATGATAGCTTATCTCTGAGAAGAGATGTGGCAGCTACATGCCTCTGAACTATGTTACAATGAGGCTTGAAGGCCTATTTATTGTTGAGAAACAATGGAAAACCATAAACATCCAAAAATATAACCCTATAAGATGAAACGCCAAATTGTGGGCCCTGTTTGGGTAAATTGGTACATCAACTTCCCATGGTCATAACTTTGGTAGACGATCTCCGTTTAACACGCACAATATCTTGTTAGAAAGATTTATCCGAGAATTATAACTTTGGGAAGATCATCATCAGTTAAGGGATCCATGTTGCTCCTTGTTTTCCCAAAAAACATCGTTTAGGGCCTCAAAACGACTCCAGAAGGTCAGGACCCGGAAAACTGCTAAAAATAGTAAACTGTGCCACAATTAAGGAAACTAAAAAGTTGAAAGAAACAATGGTGGGGGTCCAAGTGGACTTGGCGGGTGGCCACCAATATCCACCTGGATCAAGATTAGAGGTATAACCCTATATCAATGAGAAAATTACAAAACCTAACTTGACATCCTTAATAAATTATTTTGCTACCAATAGGCTCTAAGATAATAAATCTATCTAGTCTAGATATGATTTGTGAAGCCCCTCCTCTTTTATTTTTCTAGGTGAAGGTCCCATTTATTGTTCCAGTGTCCACTAGCCCCATGTTCATTATGAAGTTCTGGAAGGCCGTGGAGTCTCTGCCTAGCTGTCTGATACCGATTTTTTTCTCTGTAAGAGATCTTATCATATTGAAATCTCCTGCAACGATCCAGGGCATATTAGTGTGTCTTTCTCTTAGTTCCTCAAGGGAGGTGAGAAGCTTGAGTTTGTCTTCTTGCTTTTGAGGTCCATAGACGTTTGTGATCATGTATATCTCCTTATCACCTAAAGGTTGACAAACCAAAGAAAGATAATTCCTAGATGCCTCAGCATCCATGATTCCAATTTTTTGTGGATCCCACAATGTGAGAATCCCCCCTGATAGTTCCTAGATGCCTCAGCATCCATGATTCCAATTTTTTGTGGATCCCACAATGTGAGAATCCCCCCCGCTGATTTTTTTGATTTAACCTCTAGATACTCATACTTGATTAGCCATTTATTATGAATTTCTCTAATTTTATCCATAGAACATTTTGTCTCCTAAATAAAATCCATATCTGGTTTTTCTTCTTTTATTCTAGTTCTGAGATTTCTTTGTTTCCTTCTATTTCCTATGCCTCTAATATTCTAGGTTGTGAGATTCATTAAGAAAGGTTTGTAAAGGAGTAACTGGTAAGCTCTTTCATCTTACTTGAGTTAATCAATAGTTTCCCACATTCGTTCAGCAACTCCTTCTATCTTCTTCTTCCTCTTTTCCTGCCTAGGTTCTTTGGAGATTGTGCCTGTGTCTCCTCCGTCATTTTGACCCCTCTATGTTCCCGGATTTCATGATTTCTTTTGACTCCAGTTCCCTTCATTTGTGATCTCCATAGGAAGAGCTGTTGAACCCTGTCATATTCCTCTTTTGGCAGGGAGTCCACTCCTTTGGTCATTCCTTGTTCCAGAAACTTCTCTAGATCCAGATTTTCCCTATCTAGAATCTCTTGCAGTTCATGGTCCTCCATTCCCTCCTCACTTGGATTCATCTCATGGTCCCTATTTATCTCCATCATGTTTTCTATGATATCTTCCATGTTGCCATCCCTTTCCTTCTCAGTGATAATCTTCTCCATTTCCTGGTTTGTTTCTTTGTTTCCTTCTTCTTCTTCTACGATCTTAAAGCTATTGTGGCTCGGTTGTCTTTTCTCATTGATCTTCTTTTGCAGCCTCTTTCCGCCTTTCCCTTTGCCCCCAACCTTGGTAAAACCCTCATGCTTTTTATCCACAGTGGTTTTCTCATTTCTCTCAATGTTGTTTGTTGGGAAGTCTCTATATAAATGCCCATGTTCATGGCATTTGCAGCACCTAAATGGGATGTGCTCATAGTCCACCACCTGTACCCATCCTTCATCATATACTTCTAAAATTATCATGTCCGGATGTTCTCCAGATAAGTCCATTTCCACATAGATCCGGGCGAAGGAGGTGTATTTTCCTTTTAGAGTTGCATCTAAGATATTTAGAAAATTCCCTAGTTTTTGCCTATTGTTTTCAGCGATTCTGGTAACCAATAATCCAGAGGAAGGGAGTATATTCTGGAACAAAGTGCATTATCCATGCCCACATGTAGAGGCCTGTAACAACGTAGAAATATGGTCCTCCTTCAAACACTCTGTCTTTATCCCCTAGACTTGTGAATACTACTGTGAAGAAGCCCTTGGATCCTAGATGAAGGTGTATTTCCCCCTTTGGCTTCCAGTGGTTCCTTATCCAGGCATGCAACACCCTCTCTGTCATCCATATTCCCATGAATTTGCAGATGACATCATGTTCCATTATATGATCCCTATGCGCTTGTAGCGCAGGGCCACTCAAGATGACCCGAGGAATGGTGTTCGACTTAGGTTTGCAGACCCTAGATGTCCTTATAGAAGTAGGTTTTTGTTTGTTATCCCCTTTCTCCTTTTCCTTACTAGCATCCTACTGCTCCCCTTCCTGTTCATGAGGTCTGTTTCCTCCCATTGTTTCTGTGTTACTTGCCTATATTGCCTTCTCCAAAGCTTTCTTGAAACGCTACTTTCCACATCCTTTCTTCTAGCCATGACTACTTGATTGTAGGAGGGAGAAGCACTCCCCCCTACATGTCCCGCCATGGTGCCCAATGTCAAAACCCTAACCCTAGTTCAAGTTGCAGAGCCCCAACGTCAAAACCCTCACCGTCGCATGTTTCGATATTAAAGAAGACCCTTATATCTATATTTTCCTTCATCTAAATGGAATATTAATTTCAATAATATAATTCCAGTTTAATCTATGTAATAAAATCACCATTTGTATCTTTTATATCATAAACTTTAATATATTTATATGATAAATTTGTTTCAATATTCAATATGTTTTCATCATAATATTTAAAATAGAGATATGGAAATCATATATTTAATTATGATCATTTAATGTATCCACCTATAATATCATTCCCATATATATTGTATTAATTAATCTTTGTACCTTTCAGAATATAAAAATTTGTAATGATGTAATGAATTAGTTGAAATTTTAATAGATGACTTATATTCATGGGCTTGGAAACAAGGTTATGGATTATTTGATATCCATGTACACAATCAAATAGTACACTTTGACTTTTTAAATGACTATGATCCTAAATATCATCAGATACTAATATAAACTTTGCGAGAAAGCCTCATTGAATAGTCTTTTGATAACCAAAATCTCTTAATTTTAAGTAAAAAAAAGATGATTTTTTTATTTTTATGGATTTATATGATGAATTAAATTTCCTATCAAATAATAGCAATATTTAATACCTCTAATATAATTTTAGGAAAACCCTCTCTACTTCCATTAATCATAATTCTCTATCAAGGTGTTTTGTAAAAATGAAAATAGAATGGTTAATCTTTGGTATGATAAGGCGTCAGACAGCTAGAAAATTCATTAGGGATGCTTCTAATGAGCCCTTAGATTCCATCAAGATAAATACAAATCCTTTATTAATAGGCAAAAAAGACATTGAATAAATTGAAAGCAAGAGAATATTTTCCACCTATCTGAGCTAGATCTCAAAAAATTTAGATGTAAATTCCTATTCATAAAAGTAAATAAAACAATACACTTTCTTTGAGGGACTAGAATTGGTACTTCAAATATTTAAGAATTCGCAAATATTGTGGATAGAATTCAATCAATTTCTATGTGGGAAGACATTTTTCAATGTAGGACATAAAGTTTCGAGTTAAATGACTCATAAAATAGAAAGCTAAAGGCATAAAATACTACCAAGCATAAATCTTAAGAATTATTGGGCATATCTTCATCCTTCAGATCCACACACTCTTCAATTTATAATTCAAGTAGGGCTTCCATGAATTCTCGACTCAAGACCTCCTTGTATCTATTTAAAAAGTGGAGATAAATATGATCCCTGTGTTTATGGGGCCATTATGGTTATGCCCTTCTAGTCGTTATATAAAATTTTTTTGGTAAAACAAAAGATGAATATAGGTTAAGGAACTTGAAATTCATGAAAAACAGTTAAAGACCAAGCTAGATTTAGGAGTTATCATTACCTCTAAATCATCATGTTATGTTTAGGATCGTTGAGGATGAGTCTTGCAATATTTAAACCAATCTCTTGCATTATTTTATTGACATTAGAAAAGATTTTGACATGGTTCCAAGGATTAACCTTTGAAACAGGTTAGGAGGGCTAAAATTTCCTTTCGAGTTGAGAATTCATGGAATAAGGTTGTATGCGACATTTTTTGTGAATTTCAGGAACACAAAGGGTTAGTGAGAATAAATTAATTGTAATATAGGAGTTTAGGATGGTTTTCCCTTGTCCTCTACCCTTTTTTGACATATACATTAACAAGTTAGAAGGTTTTTTTGAATAAACATGGCGTGTCATCCCAACCCTCACTGGTATAGGCATCATGTTTCTTCTCTCCACCAATAATATTGTTTTTATGGTGAGGATTCCTATGATCTCAACAAGAAAGAAAAAATCCTCAAGGATTTGTGCTCTAGTATGGGGCAAGACAATTGACAGTGACAAAGCGAAGATTATGATAATTAAATAAAAAAGGATCACTTATGTTGATTTTGTGTATGATGACAATAACTTAGAGGAAGTGACTTCATACAAATATCTCATAATCAATCTTCATCACAAGATTAACTAGAACTATATCCTCGAGAAAATAATAAATAGAGGGTGGAAAGCTTAATATGGACTTGAAAGCAATTGTAAATTAATAGACCTTTGGTCATATGATAATAAGAAACTCCTTTGGGAGATTGTCATCACTCCTATGATCGTATATGGTGGTGAATTTTGGGGCTCCATTATCTCTAGAGAATATTGGAGAAAGAAAAAAATCAGAAGTGTTTTATAACTTATAATATTAAAATTAATGGAAATATACCCTATCCTATCTTTATCATTAAAGTGAGTCTTACCCCATTGAGAGCACGGTTATGATTAGAGAACAAGATGAACAACATAAAATACAAGATGCATCCTAGGATTGCTTAAAAATCTAGTCAAAACCTCTTGTAGCTCAAGTGGGGATAACATAAAGATTCCAAGTATTGGAATCTTCATTAGGTAAAAAAAGGAAGAGACCACTCTATAGAATAATGATAATATTAAAAGTATTATTACATCTAAATTTAAGGAGAAAATATGGTGTGATAAATAATTAGAAAATTAAAGAAAATTAAAATATTTTAAAGAGGTGATTGTCCCTAAATTAGAAGATAAAAACTATCTTTCTATTTTGACTAGCATAAAGAAAAGAATTAACATTAACAAATTCTCATGAGTTCTATATAATAATAGTGTAGTGGGTAATTCCCAAAATGTTGTGAGTGGAAGAATTTGCCATATTTGTGACACCAAGAGGGTTGAATATGAAAAGAACTTTATATGAGAATGTATAACATATACCCACACTGGGTTAGAATTTGAAAATATTTGTTACAATACTAACCTTTAAACCATCAAATTTATGGTGGTATAGGAATCCTTCTCTTAAATATGTTCAAGAACAAAAATAGATTTCTAAAGAAAACTAATTATCAAGATGATGATAATATAAGAATTCTTCTCTTAAATCTTTTCGAACACAAAAATAAAATTGTATAGCAAACCAAGTAATTCCTTACCTCTTTTAAGGTTTCATAATACAAATTTAATCAAAGTGGATGTTGACCACCACCATCATCATTATATATTATGCATCAAAATGTATAAATAAAATATTTATCTCAATAAAAATATATATTTTTCATAAATGTATTTGATAAAATTCTGATTAAAGCTATGTAATAAAATGATCATTTGTATTTTCCTACATGGCATAGAATAGATAGAGACATGGTGCTCTGCTAAGACACTGTGGCGAAAAGGTCATCGGTTTGAAACTCTATGGGAAAAGATCCAGTCGTGTTAAGCGTTGGTGTGGTCGAGGCTGGGTGTGAACCCCAAGTGATTTTGACAGCTTAGATTCCCCTAAGTTGTGGCTAATGAAGCCACAGGTTAGGCATCTCAGTCATATCATGACTCACATTACCTAACAAACAAAAAAAGTGTTCATTTGTATTTAATCATAAAAACTTGTATTTGTGTACTCCTTTAATTTTAATAATCATAATAATAATTTAATTTTAAGATCACAATCAAGTTAAATACTAAAATAATATATAAAATCACTTTGTTTATGTAACAAAAGACCTCTTTATACTTAACTACTAAAAATTATCTACCAAAAAATCATATATAAAAATAGATGGATAATTTCAATATACACTATAAGTATAAAACAACTTTTGAATAGAGTCATGAATATGATAAAAACACATGAATTGAAACATGACAAATATTATTAGTTGTTGCCTCACTAAGGACTATAGAAATTTCCTTGCATCGAATTCCATTGACTCTTGATTATTTTTCTGAGCTTTTGCAATTCTAACCAAAGTTTAAGGAAAATGCTAAATATTCCCAATTTTTTGTAAATTCAAAAATATTTTTCTAATTTCTAGAAATCTATATTTCTAGTTTCCATTGGCTAAGTGAGCCTTGATGTGACATAATTACCCTGATGGAGGAATTTTTATTTTTGGTACTTGTCGATGCGTGAAAAATCATTTTAAAATAAAAAAATAATAATTTTGTAAGTGATTCCATCGGTGAGTACTCTGACACTGACACTACTAGTACCCTTCCCGATGATGCAGGGACTGACAAGGTTACATTTCACTTATGTAAACAGGGGGCTAAACAAGTATGTGGAGGAAGCTCGACTAAGTGCATTTTTGATTTGACAATTGTCAATTAAATTGTTGTACAAGAGAATAGGTGTCTGGAATAAGGAACATAAAATCTCCCTCTCTAACATTTCTATTGCACACCTACCTCTTTCATTGTGTGGAGTGTGGAAGTGCAAGTGATGATAAACTTAAAATTTTGAAATATTTGATTAAAAGAATTGTTCGGAGGGGAATGTGTGTGGAGGTGTGGAAGGAAAAACATGGAAATCGGCATTTAAGGGAGTCCTAATGTGTTTACCTCTTTTTTTTTCATTTTAAAATTTTATAGATTGAGCTATGGGAGAGAACATGTGTATGGAGTCATTTGTGTGTGCATAATAAAGGGTGTGCAGAAGAAGGGGTATGTGTGGGAGAACAAGTGTATGGAATCATTAATATCTACATAATGAACGGTGTGCATAAGAAAGGGTATGCATGGGAGAACAGGGGTGTAGAGGGAACTTTTCATTCTGATATCAAATAAAGTGAGCCCCTGTCAACATAACCCAATATACATGGAAACCTTTTTCATAGGATTTTATTGTTTAAAAATTGTATCAAAGTAGAAACAACAAATCTTCGTATTCACAGTTCCCGAATACTATGTGAATTTGTGATCTACTTTTTATCCAATATTTAATTAAGTGTAATTTTAATGTGTGCAAGTAAGAATCATTGTGTATGGAAATGGGCGTACAGAGCAAGGAAAAAGAAAACTCTTTCGGAATATTTCGTTAATCTACATACATTCCCCCTCTTCACATTTCTTGTCACACAACACTACATATTAATAAATTAATTAGCGGTTTTGGCTTATTAAAATCTAGGGCATGAAAAATTTTGTTTAGTATGTTTTTGCAATACAATGTACAGAATGTGTGTGGAGGTGTAGGTTAAGAAACATGGGCATTGACATTAGCATGTCATAATGAAGGGTGTGTAGAGGAGGAGGTACATGTGGGAGAACATGTCTAGTATCCAATATCAAATGAAGTGTCATTTTAATGTGTATGAGAAAGAAGTGTTGTGTGGGAGAATGGTTGTGCAGAGAAAGGAAAAAAAACTTTCATTCACAATGCTTTGCATTTCCGCGTAAATTTCCCCTTTGGGGCATGAAAATTTTGGTTTCCATGTATAGGATGTTATGTTTTCATAGGCTCATTTTATTTAGCAACATTGCTTTGTCAATGATCTAATGCACAGTTTTCAAAATTATGTTTGAAGGCTTTAATCATTTAAAAATTGTATCAAAGTAGAAACATTGAATCTTGGTGTTCATTGTTCCCAAATATTATGTGCACTTGTGATCTCATATTTGTGATTTAAATACAGAGTATCCAATCTTGAATGAAGTGTCATTTTAGTATGTGCAAGGAATAAGTGTTGTCCAGGAGAACGGGTGTGTGGAACAAGTAACAAAAACTTTCTCCCGGAATGTTCTATAACTCCACATGGATTCCCCTTCCGCACAGTTCTTCTGTATATGTCCCTCTTGCACAACTCTACATATTAATCAATTAATTAGTGTTCTTGGCTTATTGAAGTTTGGGGCATGAAAATTTTGGTTTACATGTACAATTTATTTGATATATGGATGCAAAAGAATTGTGGAAGAAAAATGAATCATGGTACTTAAAGTTCCCAAATACTACTTTCTTCTGTAATGTTTCGTATTCACACTACATATTAATCAATTAATTAGTGGTTTTTCCTTATTAAAGTTTGTATGTGAATAAGAAGCATTGTGCAAGGAAACGGGTGTGCGAAGCAAGGAACAGAAAATTTCTCTGCATATATTCCCCCTCTGCACACTTCTTTCATGTATCTCCTTCTTAGACAAGACTACATATTAGTGAATTAATTAGCATTTTCAACTTATTAAAGTTTTGGGCATGAAATATTTGGTTTACATGTATATTTTATTTAATATTGGGATGAAAAGGAAATGTGGAAAAATGACGAATGTTGTTATAATTTCATGATTCCCAAATACTACTTTCCTCGCATATTAATCAAATAATTGGTTGTTTGATCTTATTAAAGTTTGGGGCAGGAAGAGTTTTGGTCAGTGTATAGAGGGTGTGAAATAAGCATGGGTGATTTTGTGCCCACTACTATGTCAATGTGGACTCATATTATTTGAGCTTCTCAAATACTAAATGCATTTGTAATTTGAACATTTGTGATCTCACATTTTTAATTAAATACTTATTATCCAATATTGAATTAAGTGGCTTATTAATGTGTGTGAGGAAGAAGTGTTGTGCAAGAGAACGGGTGCGTATAGCAAGTACCAGAAACTATCCCCCCTCTAAGAACTTCTACTACATACCTCTCCCTCACATAACATTACATATTAATCAATTAATTAAAGGTTTTGGCTTATTAATACTTGTGACGAAGAAGTGTTGAGTGGAGAAAGGAACAAAGACTTTCTTCCGCAATGTTCCATATCTCCACATACTGCATATTAATCAATTAATTAGCAGTTTGGGGTTATTAAAGTTTTTGTCATGGAAAGATTTGGTTACGTGTGTATCAAGTGAAAAATAAAGGTCAACTATTAACTTTACCCACTACTATGTTGACATGGGATTGTTTTATTTTAGCTTCCGAAATTCTAAGTGAATTTGTGATTTCACATTTGTCAATTAAATAGTTATATTAAATGAAGTGTGTTTTTAATGTGTATGATACTATGCAGTTACAACCCTTGTTAGGTTAACTTTCATTTGCAATGTTCATGCCTTCACATACATTCCTCATCTGCATACTTCTACCATACATATCCCTTCAACATAACACTACATATTAATAAATCAATCAACGGTTTTGGGTTATTAATGTGTTTGACGAAGAAGCGTTGTGTTAGAAAATGGGTGTGCAGAGAAAGTTAAAAATATCATGAAATTTTGTAAGGTAATGTGACGATTCTAATTACTAATTCTATTTATTTAGTCTACAGGTGAATGGGTAGATGCTCAAAATACTATCATGAATAACATAGCATCATTAATTAGTATCTAATACATATGTTGAAATTTTAAAATGTAACATGACAATAGTAACCGCTAGTTCTACTTATGTTTTCCATAGGTGCATTGGCCATGTGTTTATGATGAAGCTTTTAGCATACACATTGCCAATGCATGTTCGATTACTTTTCACATGAGTTGGTTATAAAAATATATTTTTTTTCGAGTTCTATGGTGGTTGTCTTGTTAGATGCATGGAATGAGGGATTTTCTCTGCAACCACATTTCGAACGCAAGTGCAAAGTGTGTAGCATTTTTGTTAGGTAAGCAGTGTGTTGTTCCTTGTGTATGCAATGGATTAGAACATTTATACAATATATGTTATAGTCTTGTAGGGATGAGATCTACTATTCAAGAAGTAGATAATACGCGAGTGCTAAAAATATTTGTACAAAATAGGTTACCATCATGTAGCAGTTGGGCCTAATTTTTTTTCGTGGTATGACTTTATAACCTTCTTTTTCTTATTTCTATATATTGTATCTAATTCATATCTTCAGAGCAGAGAAGATGAACACAAATACAAAAAATTCAATTAAAGACAATGATAAATTTGCTAAGAGATGTGTTTTTGTTCTATTTATTTCATTTGATTATTACATTATATATAGCTCTTTGTTTTTTTTATATATGTACTCTAACTTAAAGTGACGCTTTTCCAATTTTTAGAAAACATGTAACACTTAGAAATTTGGATCTAGGAGAACAACTAAAAGGAAAAAGGTAATTTGAAGATTTTGATAAATCATTTGTGCATTTGTACATTTGTTCATTTCCAATTTAATATATGTAACAAATAACTATAAATTAGAATTTGTCGAAACTAAAATCTATTTAGTATTTTACCTATATGCATAGAAATTAGATTCTATCTGGTAAATATGGACCCGATATTAGAATATACATTAGCAATGAATCTGTTTTATATGGTTTTGTCTTCATAACCCAATTCTTACTTAGTATCAACTGTAATGTCATTATAAGTAGTGATTTGAGAGCAGTATTTGTGAAAAGGAAAAAATTATCATATTTTGAACCGGTCTCAAACAAAGATAATGTGAATGATGTGGCAATAAACATGGATGAATAATTATAAATGGACATGAGAAAAATTACAAAAGCAGATATCGCAAAAGACATAGTGAAATGAATAAAAAACAGAGACAAAAAGGTAGTTTTTTCCAACTTTAGCTAACCATATAATATATTTATTTTTGCTTTCTTCAATTAATTCCAATTCAATGCTCATGACTAGGCAGAACAAGATTGATTCTATGCCATTATCAAGAAAATATATTAGTAACAACATAATAGGAATAATTTTCCATGGTGTTTTGTTAATTACATATCAATTTTCTTTTGACAAAACAAATAAGAAAAGACCAATACTCTGTGTAGATTTGACAGATAAGAAGGAAGAAATGACTAACATTGCTTGTGCCAACACTGTTTATCAAACAACATGAGGAAAAAAGGATTGCAAATGTTGGTGTTTTTATTATAAATTTTGAAATAATTCCAAGGCACAAATATGATAGTGGTGACTGCGAGAAAACTATTTCACTAAATGGCTCTAGCATTTTAGAAAACATTTGTCTTGTTTCGAAGAGTATTGATTTTTTCCAAATATGGTGATTGAAAATATGTCCCATAGTCGATATCCATTTCCAGTTGGCACAATTAGTTCCATTGAAATTTTATTAACATAGGTAAGGATGCAATATGTACTAGAAATCAAATATGGGAATTCCGATCAAGAAAGGGAAATATTAAGATTATATTTATTTCATTGTTTCAATGATAGCAATTTATTGTCCTCCTCTTGCCTACCTGGGGTGGCTCAAGTGGTGATGGTTGTGGAAATGAAGTCTCATCAAACCAGAGATCTTGGGTTCAAATATTGTGCTACCCTCCCCTATAGCGGGCTGAATAATGGACTTGCAAACATGAAAATCGGAGAGTCCTACCAAGCTTACCAAAAAAAAATTATTGTCCTCCTCTTATACAATTTGCATGTATTGTTTTACAAATACTACATATGTGACATGTTCAAGTACACAACAAACTTCTTCCAACATATATTTCAATCTAGAGACAATTGCAAGAAAATGTTTTCCCACTCATCTTGCTAAAAATATAGTTAAAAAAAAGATAGAGTTTTCCAAACTTCACAATAAATGTTCATATGTTCATTAAAATCAGAGAAGAAAGTGGAAACTTTGAAAAAAATGTTTTCTTCGGCAGGGGGAGTATGCACGGTAAGCTCTATAATATTATAATTATATATGTATGTATATAGATATATATAGAGAGAGAGAAAGATAGAAAGGCATGTTATCTCAAGTTGTCAACTCTTAGTTTTCTATGTCAATTTTGCAACATTTGTAAGGACTACTAATAGCAACTAGTGCTTATCTAAATCCCTTTGTGACTATATGTGTGAACTTCAGTAGTCTAATTACAATTGCTAGAACTATGGGTGAAACTATGGTTTATTCTACCATTGGCAGGGTAATCGGTCACTTTGTTTATTTCCATCGATTAAATTGTATGATACATGAAAACGACACGACTACAACATATTGTGTTCTAAGAGATGTGGAAAACGTTTCCTATCAACAACACTATGCGGAAAAATATATTATTATTAATATGTTGTCCAATTTCGAGATCCATGGCACACTTACAATAAACCATCAAAACATGATTTTGCATATACAATGATGGTTCTATTTATTTTCATTGTCAAGAAATATAATTATGGTATGGTTCTCTTTAGTTGCATTGTCGAGAAATCTACTTATGGCATTCTAGAGATGGTATAACAAGGTCAACTTCATGAACCTATATTATCATTGAGTTATCAAAATCAATAAATGTTCTATAGAAAGTGTGGATATCCATGTTACTAGTAACTAGTAATATTGAATTACCATTGACGAGTAATGAGTGGTGGGGGGGCGTCTGCACTTCCACACCTCTGCATCTTCACAGTTCCAAACTTAAAACCACCTTCTACTTTTTTCTTGGATAATTTTACTATTTACGGAGAGCTTTTCCAGTTTGTTGGATGTTTGGGATCTGATTTCATTTTGTGGTTACCTTATATGTAGCTATTAACTTGATATAAAAACTCATTTCAATGAATTCGCCTATTTGAGTTCCATGTTTTGTATCATAATATTTACTAAAATTACATATACTCTAACACTCGTAGTATATAATATGTAGCTGGCTCATTGTCCTGTGTCATGTGAGCCTTTTTCAATGTGATTTCTTAATTTGTTTTATTGATTTATCAAATTTGCAAGTTCTATGATTATTAAAACAATATTAGAAATTTATTTTCCTTGACACATAGTTTATGTTTGCATATACTTTTCCAATGCAGATGACTTCTTAAACAAATCAATAAAACGAGTTAATTCTAGCATATAACTTGTCCTAAGGGAAGAAACAATATATGTATGTTTGTAATTGATATCATGTAACGTTTTCCATAGCACATGACTTCTTAAACAAAGAAATAACATAAGTTAATGCTCACATGAAACTTTTCCTAAAGGAAGGAATAATATGCGTCTCTTTGTAATTGCTAGTATGTAACTTTTCATAAAAGGAGAGAATAATATTCGTTTATTTGAAATTGTACAATTTGATTAGAAAACTAAAAAAAATACTTTCACACATAACATTTACATTACTTTGATGATCCAATTTGAAATAATTTACAAAATGTATGTCACGTGAACATGATTAGACTATAGGTGATCCAACATTATTTGACTATTATACTATATGTTTTGAAGAAGTATAACAATATTTGTTTTATTGCATCCAAAAAATTACAATAAATAGCTCTTAGCATATACTGAATTTCAAAATTGGTTGAGCAAGTAGCAAAATATAGTAATGAATGATCTATTAATCAACGATAGTTCCTGGAGATTGATTCTCATATTGATTGTGCTATGAGAATGGAGGTATGTTTTCTCCATTGATATTTTCCAAGAGCTCTACTAATTGTGTTCTTATGTCATCCAGTTCATCTTCCAACTTCCCAAGCCTTTGTTGAAGTTCCAATATGCTATTCATTAGCATTAATACATCTTTGTTAAGTATTAATATATATTGGCTAAACATTGAGAGATCTTAGCTCACTGCATATAACTCATCCTGTATCCTTCTACCATTATTCCCTTTGGCCATTTGTCTAATTTTTAGCATTGCAATAGTAATAACTAAACCATGGTATTTTGAGTGACAAAATGTTCCTCCCCCCGACCCTCCCCTTCCCCCATTCGGCTTACCAGTTCTATCGAACCAAAAAAATATAGTCTAGTTCAATGCCAAATTAATAATGAATATCAAAATCATCTTTCAAAATCCTACTAGAGTTTCCATATAAAGTAATTTTGGCTTAAAACATAAACAGTTTCAGAAGGCGCTTAATTAGAAAAGTATTTCCGATAATGATGATACCAACAAGACTTGGAAAATTCAAAAAACAATAGATAAATGATAAACAAAATCCTACAAACACTTATTATTTAAAGAAGAAACAAAGCAAATCACTTTCCTAGATATTTTAGAAATGAGTTCAGTGCTAGGAGGCCTACAACAAGATTCAAAAAATTCAAATGACAATAGACATATGATAAATCAGACCTCAATAACGCTCGTTAATTTCAGAACAAATGAATTAAATCACTTTCCTAGGGCTTTTAGAAACAATATCAGAGCTAATAGGCCTACATATAGAGCATCAGAGGCCACAAGTCATTTAAATCATGAATTGACATAAAAGTTCTGAAAGGACATTTGACTAATATCGGTTTTAATGATATTCATTTACCATTGATCATCATCAATGTGGCTAGTACTAATTTTCCTTATGTGTAATAATAAAAGTTTGTTCCAATATCAGTTTCTATAAAATATATATGATTTTCTTAAATTCCCACTCAAGATAGTCTAAATAATAGGATTTTGTTTCATGATTGTTGCGTTCGGCATGCTTTAGAAATTGTAGAAAACCTGTGTAGGTTAACCTGATAATGCAATATAAATCAAAGCAGAATACTATAACCTACTTCTACTATCAATTTGCGGAAGCTTAAAGATCGAGTTGAACAATATAACTAGAAGAAGAAGAATCAATGGCACAATACACATGAAAATACTTTTGGGGAAAGCCTTAGCTAAGAACCCCACACTATTGTATTATCATACATGGTGGAAATACATATGAATTACACAAAGCCTTAACACTCATAGCTAGCCAGCTCTCAGTACAATCCTCACAGATGCTCATAGGCAATATTGGCTTCTCTCCAGCCTTCCTCTCTACCCTCCAAGCCCCTATTTCCTTGTGTTGTTCCTTGTGGATGATTCTCCTTCAACCAAGTGCAACACTTTGATCTCACACACTTCAAAACTGCGCAATCCTCAAGGATTTATCCTTAACTGCATGCACCAGTTTTCTCTTTGAGAAAACACATGCAACTGATAGTACACTGTCCTTGAATTTAATCTCAACTAGGTCTTTATCATAATAGACATGCATGAGTATCTGATGAGGGAATCTTAGTTAACTGGAGTAACATTAGTTGAGTGCATGCATGCATCAATTGACTATTAACTCTCTATTAGTTCCTGAAACAATTTGGAACTAATTTAAGTGGACTTCACTCAGTAAACTGAGTTAACTAATTACAACTCAAATATAACTCAATCTTATCTCCTTAATTTAAGGGATAACTCTTGCATGACTTCAGAAAGACTTATAACTTGAATTTCTCCAACTAATTAATTCGAAATGAATTAATTAATTATTTCTAGGTAGCTATTAAGACTAAATTCGATTTTAATTCACAATTTAATTCAAGGACAAATTAAATTGGAAAGAAAGGGATTATCTGCCACCCTGATCTTGTCTCTATGGAACTCGAATTTACTCTTTGACAATTCCTTTGTCAAAATGTCAACATCTTGCTCCTCTGTTGAAATATACTGCAACAATATGATCCTCCTCTCTACATAGTCTTTGAGATGATGATATCGGATGTCGATGTGCTTGGACCTATCATGAAATACTAGATTCTTAGAGAGTTTGATACAACTGTAATTATCACAATAGATCATAGTTGAATCCATCCTATGATCAAACAAACCAACTAGGATTTTCTGCATCTAGATGGCCTCACATGCTACCTGTTAGTGTCGGTACCTTCATCCCTCCATCAGTGATCAAAATTCTCTGTTTGCATGCATTTTAGGTGTCCCATCTGATCAACTGCATTCCATTAGGTCATGGATCATCTGATGTTAGCGGTTCTTTGTCAATTTCCCTCATGCTTTTCATCTGCTGGCCTATTTACACATGTACAGATCATTTGCTGTCATTTTTATTTCACTTCAGTTGTAGAAGTCATTTTAGGGATTTTCAAGTCTCATTAGGTCTAGGGTTTGTCACCATAGTCATGTAAAAGGTCAATAATGGTTAGTAGGCACATGAGGAGGTCTAATAAGGTCTTAGCATCAAAATTTCAATAATGATATAGTCAGTAATTGAGTTCTTCTTCAAAACCCTGTTTTGAGGAAAAACGGAGTTTTTATGTTCTATGTATGAAATTTCATGTAATTGTAATTTTCCTAAATGTAATAAGCATCATCTACAGCCCCAGGTCACCTTGCCAAACTTCTGCACTCTAGCTCCTACAAAAAAGACAAGAAAATCCAAGCATTAGTCCATCAAATGACAAAAAGTGAGCCAAACTGCAAAACAGAGTTTTTAAAGAACAAAGTGAAAAAGAACACTTTAGAAAGTGGGTATTCTAAATGAAAAAATTAAAGTCAAAAGGTACATAAAGTGTTCCTTGTGTTAAAGACTTCATTTTTTCTCAAAGAGAGAGAGAACAAGATAAAATTGTGTTTTTGAGGCAAAAGGAGAAAATTGCAAAAAAGTTTAGAAATTTCCCTTGGCGCGGTGCAACTGGGCATAGGCGCGACGCACTGGGCGCATAATTTACAAAGTAACTTGAACTGGTGTGGCACACCAATCGGGCGCGGCGCACTTGGGTGTTGGCGTGGCGCACCAGTCTACCAAGCCAAAATTTCATCCAATCAACTTGCTCAAGCTCCAAAATCTTGCAAATGTCATTCCTCAAGTAAGTAAAACCCCCAATTTTTCCATTGCAAGAGATTTAATCCTCTTTGATGGTGTTTTAATAGGTGAAAAAACCAAACACTAATTTGTTGCACAGTCATATTGCAAAATTTCCTAGGGTTTGCAATTTTTTGTCATTCTTGCTGTTGGTCCACTCCTTTGCATAATTTGCCCTTCACTACATTTCCTTACTTTTTCTTCCCCTTTCCCTCTCTCATTCACACTCATCTCACTCCCCTTTTCCCAAACCCTAGCACCTAATTCCCTCTATCCCCAAACCCTAATTCCCATTCCCATAACCCTATCACTCCCTAATAACCCTACAGCCAGCATCAAAACCTCCCACTCATCAATCCCATTCATCAAATCCTAAAGAAGAAAACGACAGTCACCTACTCTTGAAATAAAATCTCTTCATACTCATCATTTTGCACCGTATAGTGGCAAACATGGAAACAAATTTAGCTTATGAAAGGGATGAGGAAACAGTGAGTGATTCCTCCCAAGAGATTCATGCATCGAGAAAACCACATAAGGGAGGAAAACACATCTGGGAGGAGCCCACTACACTTATAGAGTTATTGGCCTGTGCCCTTCCAGTAACATGTTTCAAACATCAGTCCTGCTACCAGTTTTGTGAGATGGTGGAGAGGGTGAAATACCACCATGAACTTGCCAGATTATTTGTCCTTCATCTCCATAATGGCCAGGTGAACTTAGCAGGTGTTTCCTTCACTCTAACACCTGAAACTATAGCTGAAGCAACAGGGATTCCAAATGTGGGTGAACAGTGGAACAAAGGACAGCATGTGAGTAAAGAGAATTATGAGATTTATATCAACACTAGTTATCAAAAGCAAATCAGTAGGGTCTTCCCTTTCAGATACCTACAGGACACTTATGCTCCACTCATGAAGCTCATTATCAAATACTTCAGTTGTGAAGGGAGATTTTCCCGCTTGTACACCTGCCATATTAGATTATTGATGCATTTCACTAGAGTGAGAATGATGAACCTCCCCTATTTCATATGTAGAAACATTGAGAAAATGGCTACATTGGTGCAAAGAAAACCTCTTCATCAACAGTTCAATAGCATTTATCATTTTTCATTGATCAAGATTGTTGTTTTGCATCAGTTGAGTTTTTTGAATGTTTCATGGGATACTTTCATTTCACATGAGGTTTTCAAAAGCCCTCAAGTGACCCCATAAGTTTTTCAAGAGGAAGGAGGGCCTTCAAATCAACCAGAGGTTCATTAGACTCAAGCTACAACTCAAGCTACAGGGGTGCTAGTATATGTCACTTATGAAAAGGGGACAATGAGGCTATTTGCAGCTGCAAAATGAGTACTATCTCCACCTGGGGTGGAAGGGGTCTTGTTTCCTTCATCAGACAACATGCAAATGCTATCTTCACACAGGGTGAAAGGGGCTTTGCCTTCTTCTTCACCAAAGCAGGTACAAGATAAATGGAAGCAACCATTGCATGAGGAAGGGCCTTCTAAAGGTCAGGAGAGAGATTTCATTTTGATTAAGGATGATGATGCTGATTTGGGCTCCTAAAGCTCAAAACTCAAGGAGATCATCAAGGAGAAAGAATCTGAAATCCAAGCCTTAGCTCTTAACCTTGAAAGGGTTAAGTGGATGATCGATTACCTTGAGCAATGGAACAAGTAGTTGGAGGATAAGTAGACAATCATGGAGCTGCAAACCATAAGAGAAAACAAGTAACCAACAAAAAGAAAGAAAGTCAAGTTGACACCCCTTGAGCAAGAGATTGATGCTGACTGGGAATCATAGCTAGAGAGGGAAAATATGAACTTGGAGAAGCTGCTTGAGAAAGCCAATAAGGATAAAAAGATGTTGTGGCACATGGCTTATCACTATTTGGCATGAAACAAAATTTGCAAAGTTAGGATAAAGAGCCTAAAGGCCAAGTTGAAGAAGACTTTGAGGAGCAAGAAAGACCAAAATAAACTCAAGATCTTGGCTAAAGCTTCCTTGGCCCAACATAGTACTTGATGCAGATCATTCATGCCAAATTCCAAGAAATTTGGCAAACTTTTTGACAATTTTGAATTTTTCAAGGAAAAAACAGGTTTTTCTAGCAGGTGCATAGCGTTACCTAGCGCTCTCTTTTTCTAGGGACCTCCTCTAGAGGAAAACTTGGAATGTTTGGATTCCTCATGGAAAATTATGAATACCCAGAAATTAATAAAAAGTTTTGACAAGTTTTGGGTCACCAAAAGGGCCATAAACACCTCAAAAATGCCCTCTCTTCAACTTTTTGGCCACACAGGAAGCAGTGTTAGGAGAACTGATTTTTGGAGGGACAAATGTGCACCAAATTCAGAAATTCCACTTGTTCTGGAAAGCAGACAGATAGAACTTTCCAAAAAGCCTACTTGGAGTGAATTTGATGAAGTGGAAGGCCTCCAAATGTAGCTGAGAAAAATCGCTATGCATAGAAAAAGTGGCGCTATGCACAGGATGAAAAAGTGTCATTTTTGCCTAAAAACTCTGTTTTTCGCCTAGTTTTCTCCTAGTTTTACTTTTTCTCTCTTATGGTCAAATTCATGAGCTAACATGATGTAAATTGGTGTAATATGATGTAAAAGTGATAAAAATTTACTTGATAAGGTAGATACATCAGTTGTAGGTGGTTTGGAGTTGAATGAATCAGTTTATTAGGTTTTAGAGGCAAGCTGTTCCACTACCTATTTTTTGTGTTCCTAGTTTAGAAACGATTGAAGCCACCCCTCTTCTCATGGATTCGACCGCTGATGGATAGCACAGGTGGTTTGGAGGTCTATATCATGTGTTTTTTCAGTCATTTTGAAAGGTTGGTCTCTTGTGAAAGCTTTGAGCATCATTGTACATTCATCTCTGTAGTTTGGCAAGGAAATAGACCAAGGTTTGTAGCATTTTGTGGGATTCTTGTGGCAAGGAAATTTAGTATTGTTTTTTCTTCTGTAATTCAAGTTATCATGTGTTTATTTGTGCCATTATCTCTCTCATTTCAGCTTAACTAAATGAATCAAGTATAAAGGTAGAAATCATTGATGTTGCAGTGCTCTACCTTAGGGTTTGTTTAGTTTTATATGCTTTCTACTGTTTGAAGAGGATTCCTAATACTTGCATGCCCTCTCCAGCTCCTCACTAGTCTTTAAACTCACCATTACACCCATTTAAAAGTGCTAAAACACTTGCCTACCTTGCCCCACAGAAACCTCTGCAAATCTGTGTTCATTTCCCAAACCCAAAGCTGCCTTCCCCATCTGATCCAGCAACCCAACCATTAAATTCAATCAAATTCCTCTGAGAAAGCATACCTAGCCTAAAATTAGTTTTTATATCAGTCATCTCAAGCCTTCCTTGATAAATTTTCATTGAGATTGACAAGGAGAGAGCCCTCTCCCGACCTGGTAGGGCTAGCTACCAGGTTAAGCGTGGTTTGATGTTACCCTAGACCTGCGTCTCTCAACTCGAGGTAGATTTAGGCCCTAACATAGTGGCGAATCCACTAGGGAATGAAAATTTGTTTGTTTGTTATTGTTTTTTGCTTTATGAACTATAGACAGAGCCTGAAGTTATCCAAATAGCCTTCGAACTGCTCTGGCTCTGCAAGTGCATAGTAGATGAATGTTGCTTCAGTCAATATCCAGTTTAGTTTATGAACTGAACTCAACTGGGGAAGAGGTGACAGATCTTTTTCAGGAAAGATCATTCAAGTTGCAGATCTGATTGTTGATGGTGGATAGCAGTCAGACACATATGAAGGCTAAAACATTCACCTGGCGACTCCAACTCAATCTAGAGATTCCAGTGCTCATTGATCCATTCATGCACTAAAATAAAATGGTAGGGTATGTGGCAAACCGTGTGTTTTGTGAAGTTTTAAAGAAGTTAGAGATCAGTTAGTGGATATTGAAATTGATGAAGTATTTTTCATTAATGTGCTTCAATGTTTGAGATCTCCGAAGTTTCTTCCTAAAGCTAAAACTGGCATCTCTGAGTTAGTTGTTGAAAAAATTGAGAAGGAGATTTAGTATTTAAATGATCAGATCCAATCATATGAATTCTGAGATCCCAACAAGTTCTTGGAAACTCTCCCTCCTTCAGAACAAGAAACAATAGCACTTCCCGTGGATGTTTGCATTGACAGTTTGCAGTTGGAGGTCTGTGTTGAGGAGTTAGGGCAGCAAACAGAGTCTGGTTTCTTTGATCCTATTGTCGCATATATGGAGTATTTTTTCAGTTTGAATGATAAGTCAGATTGTCTTTCACACAACCAAATTCAGTTTGTGCTTGGATGGTTGTCAACATTTCCAATTGTGTCCTGGTTCAAGCACTTCCAAGCAGCATCATTGTCACAGTTACTTGATTGGTTGATCTGGCATTATAGCATTACTTGATCTATCAATTTTGCAGCAAAGTAGGTTAGATTTGTACATAAATAAGCTGCTTGAGGAAACATTTCAATTTTCGGTATTTGTTTATGTACAGGTTGCAGTATGTATATGTTTTTGGATTGGTATGAGTTGTTTTTGGTTTGCAGTTGTTTGACCATCCATGCCCAATGGATGAGGCACTTGGTCTACGGTGTTCTTGACACCTCTAAGGAGCTACCATCCCCATTGGAACCAATGTTAATGTCAGTACCTTCATCCCTCCATCAGTGATCAAAATTCTCTTTTTGCATGCATTTTAGGTGTCCCATCTGATCAGCTGCATTCCATTAGGTCATGGATCATCTGATGGTAGCGGTTCTTTATCAATTTTCCTCATGCTTTTCATCTGCTGGCCTATTTACACATGTACAGATCATTTGCTGTCATTTTTATTTCACTTCAGTTGCAAAAGTCACTTTAGGGTTTTCAAGTCTCATTAGGTCTAGGGTTTGTCACCATAGTCATGTAAAATCTCAATAATGGTCAGCAGGTGCATGAGGAGGTCTAATAAGGTCTCAACATCAAAATTTCAATAATGATATACTTAGTAATTGAGTTTGTTTTGAGGAAAAACAGAGTTTTTATGTTCTATGTGTTAACACCAAAATATGACCCTGATAGGCTGCTGATCAGACTATCTCAGTGTAACTATTTCAAACCAATATTTTAGCTAAGGCTTAGCCTCCTCAGCTTGAGAGGGCTCTCTCAAAGGGTTAATGATTTTGATTAAAGATATGGATAGATGGCTAACTCTATGGTTTGTGATTGTATATGTTTATAGGTTGAAAGACGAAGGTTGGCTACCATTGGGCTATGGAGTCAAATTATGTTTCAATACCACAGCAAGATCGGCTTAACATGAAGTCAGGGCATAGAGATTTTTTATGCATCAACCAAAACAAAGATACAATTCAAGGAAACACAATTTATAAATACATGAAAGAAGTTAGAGCATCATTGATGAGTTCTAAGTAACATGTATTCATACCACTGCAAGTAAGTGAAAGAGGAAAGCCATGAGACAACAGGACATTAAAAACTCTATTTGAATCCTGAATAGTGAAGCCAAAACATTCTACCTAGCATGGAAGTCAAGGCATTATAGAGTTCAAGTGCAGAAATGCAAATATAAAATAGTGAAACACAATTAGTTTATCTATGAAGGAAGTCAGAGCATCATTGATGAGTTCTGAGTATCATAAGTAAACACCACTGAAATGTAAGTATTGGAAGATGCCATAAAAACAAGAACATACAAGAACTCTTCATGAATCTTGAGTTGTCTAAGTAAAAACTTTGCATTAGGTTAAAAATATACACAGTCTACACATAGAGCAGTAGCTGAGCCAAAAAATCTCCAACCCTTTGCTAATTCGACCTCTTTCTTTATATATAGCATTTACAACATGTATTCCTTCATCCCTCATCAAGAGAATTCGAATTGGCTATGAGTGACACCTATTCTAACCATAAAACAAACCATTAATTAGAACTAGTTGTTAACTAGCAGTGCTAGTGACCTAATACAACTAGGAGTGTAACTCCTTATTATGATTACAACAACCTTATCTAAACATTGAAAGCATTCTTTGACAGCTGCAACTTCATGAGGTCAAATTTTATGAAGCCTCCCACGTTGTCACCCTACTGCTGATGATAAACCCTAGAAATTAGGGAACATGTTTCCCTGTTTTTAGGTTTAGGATCCTTGAAACTTGGCACGTGGGACAGAGCCTTTATCTTCTCATCCATGACATATTTTATGAAAATTAAGGATGTTTTTGTATTCCATGCTGTCTAGAACAAAAACATCTCTTGGTTTTTTAAAACACTGCTCCAGTTGTCCAGGATCCGTCCTTGCAAAACACGTGTAAAACAGGAAAAATATGTTCTCTGAAATTAGGGTTTCAAAGAAAGCTTAGTATCTCCCAACTGAAAACAGTTATGAAGAAAGTGAGATAGGTTATTGTAGCTGGAAAGTTTATGAATAGAAACCTCCTTCAAAATTCCAAAATACCTTTTCTTGTGACCAGAAACTGATATTGAAAAAGACTGCTCAAACCAGAAGACAAAGCTTGACTTTCAGTAGTTTCATAGGCAAGTTTAACCATAAATTCCTCCCACCTCAGAATGAATTTGAAGAAACTGAAATAATTTTTTGTAGTTAAGTATGTTAGGAAGAAAAACCTCTTTCAATTTTCAAAATTGAGTTCTCAGCGGCTCAGGAACATTTCTGGAAGTTGACTAGTAAAAGCAAAAAAACGTAGTCTTTTATGCTGAAATAGGCTGCTTCACGGGTTTCGTAGCACGCTACGAAAACTCCTAGTTCAGAATCCCCGATTTCGTAGCGCAGCTAGTGCAAATTCTAGGTTTTATGCTACGAAAACTCCTAGAGTGAGTTTTTCACTACGGAAACCTTGACACAAGTTTGACACATGGAACTTATGTGTGATGTGGGACCAGTGATAGCCAAGAACAGAGTATTGAACCTATTTGACCATACCAACAAGACTCTCTTTTAGATATTAGACTCTAAAACAACCATGGAAAGACTAGACCAAGACTAACATCAATCCTTTGGAATCAAACTGATGTCAAAACACATGGTGAGGCTTCTAGGACATGGAATAAGGCTGTGAAACTTTTTTTTTTTTGGAAAAGAGAATGACACTTATTTATATGGAATGACTCAAAACCTATAAGACTATGACTAGAAACAAGGCAAACTTTCCAAAGCTTAGAAACAAAAATTTTAGGGTGATAACAGTGGCTCCACTAGGGATAGTGTGCCCTTGTGGTATACTAAGAACTTGTAGCTCCAGTGCGGCTATCCATCCTCAAGAATAAAAATCTGAACTTCTGCCCAATCTGCTCCTCAAGCCTTTAATGATTTCTGAAAGAAGAATTCAAACTGCACCTACTGAAACAGATGCTCAGTCAACCTACTCTGAGCTTATTTGCACATTCCTACCTACCCTATCAGCTGCAATCTCCACTTGTAGCTCAAGGAACATGAAACTTCCAATGAAGCTAGTCATCGATCTGATCTGACACTTGAATCTCTTGACTGTGCTTGAAGCAAAAATAAACAAGATATTGAAATAATCAAGGTAGCATGAAGTGTAACTGTTCTTCAAGATGAAAATATAACTGGAAGCCTGAACAATAAATCTTTTCCATGTAGTCAGCTATAGGGTCAAAAAAACACATGGTTAGTTTGATGATTCTCATAACATTCTATATCTTCAAACAACTGATCCTCAGTCAAACAACATTTATTTGATATGCTATCCAACTGCTTTTCTGAATGATTCCCACAAACAATGTAATTTTCCTCATTATTATGATCATTCTTTGATGTAAGCTGCTGCAAGGAATTACAAAAATGAACAACCTTTTCCTCTACCTGAGGGTTATAAAAAATTTCTTCCAGTATTTCTTCTTGGTGTTTGTAATCATTTCCATACTCTTTATGATCAAAAGACTGGCAAGTTTGTTGCATCTTCACATTAATCTCAGAGGATGTAACATGGTTTTCATAAGTAAACCCCTGCTGATTTTCATGTTGCATTTCATGGGATGTTATCCTTTCTTATAGTTGTTGAAATGTATTGTTATGAAGAGCCTCTAAAATTTCTTCATCCATAAATTCATCATCATCATAACAATCCTCCAAATATTGAATAAAACTCGCAGAATGTTTATAACAATCTTTGACTAGCAATAAGGAGGTATGACACTATTTATACATGTTATAGAATACTTCATGGAAATTAGCAAGAGAATATAATGAACCATTTTCCAAGCTTTTATACCAAGACCATGCTTTTCCTTCTAAAGTGGTCATAAACATCTTCATGAGACAATCTTCAGGGAACTGAACCTTAAGACTGCGTACATGCATATGGAACCTAACCAAATGAAGAGCAGCATTGTCTTTCCTTTCATATTTGAACACTGGAAGATCATCTAACCAATCAACCTTTGGCATAGGATTTGGAAAACCAGGGATATGAGACCAATTCATAGGGGCATACCTGGCATTCATTCTTGCAATGGAACTCATCTTGAAACATCATCAAGCTACTGATCTTCTAGCAGTGGAGTCACCTTCCAATTTTTTATTTGATGTGTGGATTTGCCAAGGTAGTTGCAACCTCAAAAAATTTCTAAACTCCTGCTACCTTCAGAAGTTCAGCTCCTTGATTTTGGGAATGAATAATCTTCAGACTCCCGGCAGACACACCAAATTGTTAACACCAAAATAGGACCCTGATAGGCTGCTGATCAGACTATCTCAGTGTAACTATTTCAAACCAATATTTTAGCTAAGGCTTACGCTCCTCAGCTTGAGAGGGCTCTCTCAAAGGGTTAATGATTTTGATTAAAGATATGGATAGATGGTTAACTCTATGGTTTGTGATTGTATATGTTTATAGGTTGAAAGATGAAGGCTGGCTACCATTGGGATATGGAGTCAAAGTATGTTTCAATACCATATCAAGATCAGCTTAACATGAAGTCAGGGCATAGAGATTTTTTATGCATCAACCAAAACAAAGATAAAATGCAAGGTAACACAGTTTATAAATACATGAAAGAAGTTAGAGAACCATTGATGAGTTCTAAGTAACATGAATTCATACCACTGCAAATAAGTTAAAGAGGAAAGGCATGAGACAATAGGACATTAAAAAATCTCTTTGAATCCTGATTAGTGAAGCCAAAACATTCTACCTAGCATGGAACTCAAGGCATTATAGAGTTCAAGTGCAGAAATGCAAATATAAAACTATGAAAGGTAGTTAGTTTATCTATGGAGGAAGTCAGAGCATCATTGATGAGTTCTGAGTATCATAAGTAAACACCACTACAATGTAAGTATTGGAATATGCCATCAAAACAATAACATACAAGAACTCTTCATGAATCTTGAGTTGTCTAAGTAAAAACTTTGCATTAGGTTAAAAATATACACAGTCTACACATAGAGCAGTAGCTGAGCCAAAAAGTCTCCAACCCTTTGCTAATTCAAACTCTTTCTTTATATATAGCATTTACAACATGTATTCCTTCATCCCTCATCAAGAGAATTCGAATTGGCTATGAGTGACACCTATTATAACCATAAAACAAACCATTAATTAGAACTAGCTGTTAACTAGCAGTGCTAGTGACCTAATACAACTAGGAGTGTAACTCCTTATTATGATTACAACAACCTTATCTAAAAATTGAAAGCATTCTTTGACAACTGCAACCTCATGAGGTATAATTTGATGAAGCCTCCCACGTTGTCACCTTACTGTTGATGATAAGCCCTAGAAATTAGGGAACATGTTTCCCTGTTTTTAGGTTTAGGATCCTTGAAAATTGGCACGTGGGACAGAGCCTTTCTCTTCTCATCCATGACATATTTTACAAAACTGAAAGAGGTTTTTATATTCCATGCTGTCTAGAACAACAACCTCTCTTGTTTTTTTAAAACACTACTCCAACTGTATAGGATCTATCCTTGAACAACACGTGTAAAATAGGAAAAATCTATTCTCTGAAATTAGGGTTTCAAAGAAAGCTTAGTGTCTCCAATCTGAAAACATGTGTGAAGAAAGTGAGATAGGTTATTGTAGCTAGAGAGTTGATGAATAGAAACCTCCTTAAAAATTCCAAAATACCTTTTCTTGTGACCAGAAACTGATCTTGAAAAAGACTGCTCAAACCAGAAGACAAAGCTTGACTTTTAGCAGTTTCGTAGGCAAGTTTAACCACAAATTCCTCCCACCTCAGAACAAATTTGCAAACACTGAAAGAGGTTTTTGTATTGAGTATGTTAGGAAGAAAAACCTCTTTCAATTTTGAAAATTGAGTTCTCAGCTGCTCAGGAACCCTTTCGGAAGTTGACTAGTAAAAGCAAAAAAACGTAGTCTTTTATGCTGAAACAGGTTGCTTTAGGGGTTTCGTAGCGCGCTACGAAAACTCCTAGTTCAAAATCCCCGATTTCGTAGCGCAGCTAGTGCAAATTCTGGGTTTTGCGCTAAAAAAACTCCTAGAATGAGTTTTGCACTAGGAAACCTTGACACAAGTTTGACACATGGAACTTATGTGTGATGTGGGACCAGTGATAGGCAAGAACAAAGTATTGAACCTATTTGACCATACCAACAAGACTCTCTTTTAGATCTTAGACTCTAAAACAACCATGGAAAGACTAGACCAAGACTAACATCAATCCTTTGGAATCAAACTGATGTCAAAGCACATGGTGAGGCTTCTAGGACATGGAATGAGGCTGTGAAACTTTTTTTTTTGGAAAAGAGTGACACTTATTTAGATGGGATGACTCAAAACCTATAAGACTATGACTAGAAACAAGGCAAACATTCCAAAGCTTAGAAACAAAAATTTTAGGGTGATAACGCTATGTATAAAATTTCATGGAATTTTAATTTTCCTATATGTAATAAGCATCATCTGCAACCCCAGGTCACCTTGCCAAACTTCTGCACTCTAGCTCCTACAAAAAAGACAAGAAAGTCCAAGCATTAGTCCATCAAATGACAAAAAGTGAGCCAAACTGCAAAACAGTGTTTTTAAAGAACAAAGTGAAAAAGAACACTTTAGAGAGTGGGTTTTCTAAGTGAATCAATTAAAGTCAAAAGGTATATAAAGTGTTCCTTGTGTTAAAGACTTCATTTTTGCTCAAAGAGAGAGAGAACAAGAGAAAATCTTGTTTTTGAGGTGAAAGGAGAAAAATTGCAGAAAAGTTTAGAAATTTCACTTGGCGAGGCGCACCTGCTCGGTGCAGTGCACTGGGCATAGAATTTATAAAGCAACTTGAACTGACACAACGCACCTGGGTGTTGGCATGGCTCACCGTCTACCAAGCCAAAATTTCATCCAATCAACTTGCTCAAGCTCCAAAATCTTGCAAATGTCATTCCTCAAGTAAGTAAAGCCCCCCATTTTTCCACTACAAGAGATTTAATCCTCTTTGATGGTGTTTTAATAGGTGAAAAAACTAAACCCTAATTTTTTGCATAGTCATATTGCAAAATTGCCTAGGGTTTGCAGTTTTTTGTCATTCTTGTTGTTGGTCCACTCCTTTGCATAATTTTCCCTTCACTACATTTCCTTACTTTTTCTTCCCCTTTCCCTCTCTCATTCACACTCATCTCACTCCCTTTTTCCCAAACCCTAGCACCTAATTCCCTTTATCCCCAAACCCTAGTCCCTATTCCCATAACCCTATCACTCCCTAATAACCCTACAGCCAGCATCAAAACCTCCCACTCATCAGTCCCATTCATCAAATCCTAAAGAAGGAAACATCAGTCACCTACTCTTGAAATAAAATCTCTTCATACTCATCATTTTGCACCATACAGTGGCAAACATGGAAATAGATTCAACTTATGAAAGGGATGATGACACAGTGAGGGATTCCTCCCAAGAGATTCATGCACCGAGAAAACCACATAAGGGAGGAAAACACATCCGGGAGGAGCCCACTACACTTACAGAGTTATTGGCCTGTCCCCTTCCAGTAACATGTTTCAAATATCAGTCTTGCTACCAGTTTTGTGAGATGGTGGAGAGGGTGAAATACCACCATGAACTTGCTAGATTATTTTTCCTTCATCTTCACAATGGCCAGGTGAACTTAGCAAGTGTTTCCTTCACTCTAGCACCTGAAACTATAGCTGAAGCAACAGGGATCCCAAATGTGGGTGAATAGTGGAACAAAGGACATCATGTGAGTAAAGAGCATTATGAGCCTTATATCAAGGCTAGTTATCAAAAGCAAATCAGTAGGGTCTTCCCTTTCAGATACCTACAGGACACTTATGCTCCACTCATGAAGCTCATTATCAAATACTTCAGCTGTGAAGGGAGATTTTCCCGCTTGTACACCTACCATATTAGATTATTGATGCATTTCACTAGAGTGAGAATGATGAACCTCCCCTATTTCATATGTAGAAACATTGAGAAAATGGCTACATTGGTGCAAAGAAAACCTCTTCATCAATAGTTCAACATCATTTATCATTTTTCATTGATCAAGATTGTTGTTCTGCATCAGTTGAGATTGTTGAATGTTTCATGGGATACTTTCATTTCACATGAGGTTTTCAAAATCCCTCAAGTGACCCCATAAGTTTTTCAAGAGGAAGGAGGGCCTTCAAATCAACCAAAGGTTCATGGGACTCAAGCTACAGCTCAAGCTACAGGGGTGCCAGTATATGTCACTTGTGAAAAGGGGACAAGGAGGCTATTTGCAGCTGCAAAACGAGTACTATCTCCACCTTGTGTGGAAGGGGTTTTGTTTCCTTCATCAGACAACAGGCAAATGCTCTTCACCTGGGGTGAAAGGGGCTTTGCCTTCTTCTTCAACAAAGCAAGTACAAGATAAAGGGAAGCAACCATTGCATGAGGAAGGGCCTTCTAAAGGTCAGGAGAGAGATTTCATTTTGATTAAGGATGATGATGCTGATTTGGGCTCCTAAAGCTCAAAACTCAAGGAGATCATCAAGGAGAAAGAATCTAAAATCCAAGCCTTAGCTCTTAACCTTGAAAGGGCTAAGTGGATCATCAATTATCTTGAGCAATGGAACAAGCAGTTGGAGGATAAGCAGATAATCATGGAGCTGCAAACCATAAAAGAAAACAAGCAAGCAACAAAAAGAAAGAAAGTCAAGTTGACACCCCTTGAGCAGGAGATTGATGCTGACCGGGAATCATAGCTAGAGAGGGAAAATATGAACTTGGATAAGCTGCTTGAGAAGGCCAATAAGGATAAAAAGATGTTGTGGCACATGGCTTATCACTATTTGGCACGAAACAAAATTTGCAAAGTTAGGATAAAGTGCCTAAAGGCCAAGTTGAAGAAGACTTTGAGGAGCAAGAAATACCAAGATAAAATCAAGATCTTGGCTGAAGCTTCCTTGCCCCAACATATTACTTGATGCAGATCACTTATTCCAAATTTCAAGAAATTTGGCAAACTTTTTGACAATTTTGAATTTTTCAAGGAAAAAACATGTTTTTCTAGCAGGTGCGTAGCGCCACCTGGCGCTCACTTTTTCTAGGGACCTCCTCTGGAGGAAAACTTTAAATTTTTGGATTCCTCGTGGAGAATTATGAATACTAAAAAATTACTAGAAATTTTTGACAAGTTTTGGGTCCCCAAAAGGGCCATAAACACCTCAAAAATGCCCTCTCTGCCACTTTTTGCCCACATAGGAAGAAATGTTGGGAGAACTTATTTTTGGAGGGACAAATAAGCACCAAATTTAGAAATTCCACTTGTTCTAGAAATAATATAGATAGACCTTCCCAACAAGCCTACTTGGAGAAAATTTGGTGAAGGGGAAGGCCTCCAAATGTAGGTGAGAAAAAGCACTACGCACAGAAAAAGTGGCACTATGCACAAGATGAAAAAGTGTCAGTTTTGCCTAAAAACTCTGTTTTTCGCCTAGTTTTCTTCTAGTTTCACTTTTTCTCTCTTATGGTCAAATTCATGAGCTGACATGATGTAAATTGATGTAATATGATTTAAAAGTGATAAAAATGGACTTGATAAGGTAGATACATCAGTTGTAGGTGGTTTGGAGTTGAATGAATCAGTTTCCTAGGTTTTAGAGGCAAGTTGTTCCACTGCCTATTTTTGTGTTCCTAGTTTAGAAATGGTTGAAACCACCAGGATTCTCATGGATTCGACCCTTGATGGATATCACAGGTGGTTTGGAGGTCTATATCATGTGTTTTTTAGTCATTTTCAAAGGTTGGACTCTTGTGAAAGCTTTGAGCATCATTGTACATTCATCTCTGTAGTTTGGCAAGGAAATAGACTAGGGTTTGTAGCATTTTGTGAGATTCTTGTGGCAAGGTGATTTAGTATTGTTTTTTCTTCTATGATTCAAGTTATCATGTGTTTATGTGTGCCATTATCTCTCTCATTTCAGCTTAACTAAATGAATCAAGTATAAAGGTAGAAATCATTGATGTTGCAGTGCTCTACCTTAGGGTTTGTTTAGTTTTATATGTTTTGTACCATTTGAAGAGGATTCCTAATACTTGCATGCCCTCTCCATCTCCTCACCAGTCTTTAAAATCACCATTACACCCATTTAAAAGTGCTAAAACACTTTCCTACCTCGCCCCACAGAAACCTCTACAAATCTGTGTTTATTTCCCGGACCCAAAGCTACCTTCCCCATTTGATCCAGCAACCCAACCATTAAATTCAATCAAATTCCTCTGAGAAAGCATACCTAGCCTAAAATTAGTTTTTATATCAGTCATCTCAAGCCTTCCTTAATAAATTTTCACTGATATTGACAAGGAGAGAGCCTTCTCCTGACCTGGTAGGGCTAGCTACCAAGTTAAGTGTGGTTTGATGTTACCCTAGACCTGCGTTTCTCAACTTGAGGTAGATTTAGGCCCTAACATAGTGGCGAATCCACTGGGGAATGAAAATTTGTTTTTCTGTTATTGTTGTTTACTTTATGAACTATAGACGGAGCCTGAAGTTAGCCAAGTAGCCTTCAACCTACTCTAGCTCTGCAAGTGCATAGTAGATGAATGTTGCTTCAGTCAATCTCCAGTTTAGTTTATGAACTGAACTCAACTAGGGAAGAGGTGACAGATCTTCTCCAGGAAAGATCATTCAAGTTGCAGATCTGATTGTTGATGGTGGACAGCAGTCAGACACATATGAAGGCTAAAACATTCACCTGGCGAATCCAACTCAATCCAGAGATTCCAGTGCTCACTGATCCGTTCATGCACTAAAATAACATGGTAGGGTATGTGGCAAACCGTGTGTTTTGTGAAGTTTTAAAAGAAGTTAGAGATCAATTAGTGGATATTGAAATTGATGAAGTATTTTTCATTATCGTGCTTCAATGTTTGAGATCTCCGAAGTTTCCTCCTAAAGCTAAAATTGGTATCTTTGAGTTAGTTTTTGAAAAAGTTGAGAAAAAGATTCAGTATTTAAATGATCAGATCCAATCATATGAATTCCGAGATCCCAAAAAGTTCTTGGAAACTCTCCCTCCTTCAAAACAAGAAACAATAGAGTTGCCTGTGGATGTTTGCATTGACAGTTTGCAGCTGGAGTTCTGTCTTGAGGAGTTAGGGCAGCAAACAGAGTCTGGTTTCTTTGATCCGATTGTCGCATATATGAAGTATTTTTTCAGTTTGAATGATAAGTCAGATTGTCTTTCAGACAACCAAATTCAGTTTTTGCATGGATGGTTGTCAACATTTCCAATTGTGTCCTGGTTCGATCACTTCCAAGTAGCATCCTTGTCACAGTTACTTGATTGGTTGATCTGGCATTATAGCATTACTTGATCTATCAATTTTGCAGAAAAGTAGGTTAGATTTGTACATAAATAAGCTGCTTGAGGCAACATTTCAGTGTTCAATATTTGTTTATGTACAGGTTGCAGTATGTATATGTTTTTGGATTGGTATGAGTTGTTTTTGGTTTGTAGTTGTTTGACCATCCATGCCTAATGGATGAGGCACTTGGTCTACGGTGTTCTTGACACCTCTAAGGAGCTGCCATCCCCATTGGAGCCAATGTTAGTGTCGGTACCTTCATCCCTCCATCAGTGATCAAAATTCTCTTTTTGCATGCATTTTAGGTGTCCCATTTGATCAGCTACATTCCATTAGGTCATGGATCATCTAATGGTAGTGGTTCTTTATCAATTTCCCTCATGCTTTTCATCTGCTAGCCTATTTACACATGTACAGATCATTTGTTGTCATTTTTATTTAACTTCAGTTGCAGAAGTCACTTTAGGGGTTTCAAGTCTCATTAGGTCTAGGGTTTGTCACCATAGTCATGTAAAAGCTCAACAATGGTTAGCAGGTGCATGAGGAGGTCTAATAAGGTCTCAACATCAAAATTTCAATAATGATATACTCAGTGATTGAGTTTTTCCTCAAAACCCTGTTTTGAGGAAAAACAGAGTTTTTATGTTCTATGTATAAAATTTCATGTAATTTTAATTTTCCTACATGTAATAAGCATCATCTGCAGCCCCGGGTCACCTTGCCAAACTTCTGCACTCCAGCTCCTGCAAAAAAGAAAAGAAAATCCAAGCATTAGTCCATCAAATGACAAAAAGTGAGCCAAACTGCAAAACAGAGTTTTTAAAGAACAAAGTGAAAAAGAACACTTGAGAAAGTGGGTTTTATAAATGAAACAATTAAAGTCAAAAGGTATATAAAGTGTTCGTTGTGTTAAAGACTTCATTTTTGCTCAAAGAGAGAGAGAAGAAGAGAAAATCTTGTTTTTGACGTGAAAGGAGAAAAATTGGAGAAAAGATTAGAAATTTCACTTGGCGCAACGCACCTGGGCATAGGCACGGCACACCTGGGTATAGGTGCGATGCAGCACACTGGGCATAGAATTTACAAAGGAACTTGAACTGGCACAGCGCACCTGGGTGTTGGCATGGCGCATCGTCTGCCAAGCCAAAATTTCATCTAATCAACTTGCTCAAGCTCCAAAACCTTGCAAATGTCATTCCTCAAGTAAGTAAAACCCCCCATTTTTCCACTGCAATAGGTTTAATCCTCTTTGATGGTGTTTTAATAGGTGAAAATACCAAACAATAATTTGTTGCATAGTCATATTGCAAAATTGCCTAGTGTTTGTAATTTTTTGTCATTCTTGTTGTTGGTCCACTCCTTTGCATAATTTCCCTTCACTACATTTCCTTACTTTTTCTTCCCCTTTCCCTCTCTCATTCACACTCACCTCACTCCCTTTTTCCCAAACCCTAGCACCTAATTCCCTCTATCCCCAAACCCTAGTCCCCATTCCCATAACCCTATCACTCCCTAGTAACCCTACAACCAGCATCAAAACCTCCCACTCATCAGTCCCATTCACCAAATCCTAAAGAAGAAAACATCAGTCACCTACTCTTGAATTAAAATCTCTTCATACTCATCATTTTGCACCATACAGTGGAAAACATAGAAACAGATTCAGCTTATGAAAGGGATGATGAAATAGTGAGTGATTCCTGCAAAGAGATTCATGCACCAAGAAAATGACATAATGGAGGAAAATAAATCCGAGAGGAGCCTACTACGCTTACAGAGTTATTGGCCTGTCCCCTTCCAGTAACATGTTTCAAACATCAGTCTTGCTACCAATTTTGTGAGATGGTGGAGAGGGTGAAATACCACCATGAACTTACCAGATTATTTGTCCTTCATCTTCACAGTGGCCAGGTGAACTTAGCAGGTGTTTCCTTCACTCTAACACCTGAAACTATAGCTAAAGCAATAGGGATTCCAAATGTGGGTGAACAGTGGAACAAAGGACATCATGTGAGTAAAGAGCATTATGAGCCTTATATCAAGGCTAGTTATCACAAGCAAATTAGTAAGGTCTTCCCTTTCAGATACCTACAGGACACTTATGCTCCACTCATGAAGCTCATTATCAAATACTTCAGCTGTGAAGGGAGATTTTCCCACTTGTACACCTACCATATTAGATTATTGATGCATTTCACTAGAGTGAGAATGATGAACCTCCCCTATTTCATATGTAGACACATTGAGAAAATGGCTACATTGGTGCAAAGAAAACCTCTTCATCAACAGTTCAACAGCATTTATCATTTTTCATTGATCAAGATTGTTGTTTTGCATCAGTTGAGTTTTTTGAATGTTTCATGGGATACTTTCATTTCAGATGAGGTTTTCAAAAGCCCTCAAGTGACCCCATCAATTTTTCAAGAGGAAGGAGGGCCTTCAAATCAACCAGAGGTTCATGAGACTCAAGCTACAACTCAAGCTACAGGGGTGCTAGTATATGTCACTTATGAAAAGGGGACAAGGAGACTATTTGTAGCTGCAAAACGAGTACTATCTCCACCTGGGGTGGAAGGGGTCTCGTTTCCTTCATCAAACAATAGGCAAATGCTATCTTCACCCAGGGTGAAAGGGGCTTTGCCTTCTTCTTCAGTAAAGCAGGTACAAGATAAAGGGAAGCAACCATTGGATGTGGAAGGGCCTTCTAAAGGTCAGGAGAGAGATTTCATTTTGATTAAGGATGATGATGCTGATTTGGGCTCCTAAAGCTCAAAACTCAAGGAGATCATCAAGGAGCAAGAATCTGAAATCCAAGCCTTAGCTCTTAATCTTGAAAGCACTAAGTGGATGATCAATTACCTTGAGTAATGGAACAAGTAGTTGGAGGATAAGCAGACAATCATGGAGCTTCAAACCATAAGAGAAAACAAGCAAGCAGCAAAAAGAAAGAAAGTCAAGTTGACACCCCTTGAGCGGGAGATTGATGCTGACCGGGAAGCATAGCTAGAGAGGGAAAATATGCACTTGGAGAAGCTGCTTGAGAAGGCCAATAAGGATAAAAGGATGTTGCGGCACATGGCTTATCACTATTTGGCACGAAACAAAATTTGCAAAGTTAGGATAAAGGGCCTAAAGGCCAAGTTGAAGAAGACTTTGAGGAGCAAGAAAGACCAAGATAAACTCAAAATCTTGGCTGAAAATTCCTTGGCCTAGCATAGTACTTGATGCACATCACTCATGCAAAATTTCAAGAAATTTGGCAAACTTTTTGACAATTTTGAATTTTTGAAGGAAAAAATAGGTTTTTCTAGCAGGTGCATAGTGCCACCTGGCGCTCGCTTTTTCTAGGGACCTCCTTTGGAGGAAAACTCTAAATTTTTGGATTCCTCATGGAAATTTATGAATACCTGGAAATTAATAGAAATTTTTGACAAGTTTTGGGTTACCAAAAGGGCCATAAACACCTCAAAAATGCCCTCTATGCCACTTTTTGGCCACACAGGAAGCAGTGTTAGGAGAACTGATTTTTGGATGGACAAATGAGCACCAAATTCAGAAATTCCACTTGTTCTAGAAAGTAGACAGACAGAACTTTCCAAAATTCCTACGTGGAGTGAATTTGGTGAAGGGGCCTGCCTCCAAATGTAGCTGAGAAAAAGTGCCACGCACAGAAAAATTGGCACTATGCACAGGATGAAAAAGTGTCAATTTTGCCTAAAAACTCTGTTTTTCACCTAGTTTTCTTCAAGTTTTACTTTTTCTCTCTTATGGTAAAATTCATGAGCTAACATGATGTAAATTGGTGTAATATGATGTAAAAGTGAAAAAAATTGACTTGATAAGGTAGATACATCAATTGTAGGTGGTTTGGAGTTGAATGAATCAGTTTCCTAGGTTTTAGAGGCAAGTTGTTCCACTGCCTATTTTTGTGTTCCTACTTTAGAAATGGTTGAAACCACCCCTCTTCTCATGGATTCGACCCCTGATGGATAGCACAGGTGGTTTGGAGGTCTATATCATGTGTTTTTTCAGTCATTTTGAAAGGTTGGACTCTTGTGAAAGCTTTGAGCATCATTGTACATTCATGTCTGTAGTTTGGCAAGGAAATAGACCAGGGTTTGCAGCATTTTGTGGGATTCTTGTGGCAAGGTGATTTAGTATTGTTTTTTCTTCTATGATTCAAGTTATCATGTGTTTATGTGTGCCATTATCTCTCTCATTTCAGCTTAACTAAATGAATCAAGTATAAAGGTAGAAATCATTGATGTTGCAGTGCTCTACCTTAGGGTTTGTTTAGTTTTATATGTTTTCTACCATTTGAAGAGGATTCCTGATACTTGAATGCCCTCTCCAGATCCTCACCAGTCTTTAAACTCACCATTACACCCAATTAAAAGTGCTAAAAAACTTGCCTACCTCGCCCCACAGAAACCTCTGCAAATCTGTGTTCATTTCCCGGACCCAAAGCTGCCTTCCCCATCTGATCCAGCAACCCAACCATTAAATTCAATCAAATTCCTCTAAGAAAGAATACCTAGCCTAAAATTAGTTTTTATATCAGTCATCTCAAGCCTTCCTTAATAAATTTTCATTGAGATTGACAAGGATAGAGCCCTCTCCCGACCTGGTAGGGCTAGCTACCAGGTTAAGCGTGGTTTGATGTTACCCTACACCTGCCTTTCTCAACCTAAGGTAGATTTAGGCCCTAACACTACTTGAATTGCAGCCATGTATTCTGCCTCTACTGAGTTGAGTGCAACCGATCTCTGTCTCCTGCTGTACCAAGTAACTGTCTCTGACCCAAGGTTGAAAATCCCTCCTGATGTGCTCATCCAATCTGATGGACTCCCTTGCCCAATCTGCATCAGTGAAGCCTTGTAGCTTCACTCCCTCCATCCGTCTGTACCATAATCCATATTGAGAGGTGCCTCTAAGGTATCTCAATACATGCTTTTCCACCTTCCAAAACATCTTGGTAGGATGAACCATCGCTTGACTCAGCTGGTTCACTGCATAGCACAAATCTGGTCGTGTGTTCACTAAGTACATTAGTGAACCCACAAGCTGCCTATACACAGTAGCCTCTACCACTTCTCTTGAAGTAGAAACCTCCATCCTCCAATTACCTATTAGAGGATTCTGCATGGGCTTACACTTCTCCATGTGGAATCTCCTGAGTATCTCGTTGGCATACTTGCCTTGAGACAGAAACAACTCCCCATCCTTCTGCCACACTTCCATGCCAAGGAAGTAATGCATGACACCCATGTCCTTCATCTTGAATTCTCTCGCGAGGTTGTCCTTGCAAGACACGATCAATTGATCATCACTAGTCAATATGAGATCATCAACATAAAGTAAGATGATTAACAACTTACCTTTCACCACGATGTGGTACAGGTTCACATCCGCTTCATTCTTTGTGAAGCCCAACCCGGTGAAGTAGCTGTCTATCCTAGTGTACCAAGCACGAGGTGCTTGCCTCAGCCTGTACAACGCTCTCTTGAGTCGGCACACATGTGACTCACGATAGAAGGTCTCAAAACCTTCTAGCTGCTCTATGTACACCTCTTCCTTAATTTTTCCATTGAGGAATGCAATATCCACATCCATTTGATGGATCTTCCAACCCATCTGTGCTGATAGTGCCAACATAGATCTGATAGATGATTACCTTGTGACAGGAGCAAAAGTCTCATCATAGTTAATCCCTTTTACCTGTGAAAAGCCACAGGCAACAAATCTTGCCTTATGCTTCTCCACACTACCATCAGCAGCCTGCTTTACCTTGTAAAGCCAATAGGAAATCACAACTGAATTGTTCTTCGGTCTCGGAAACACATCCCAAACATTGTTATGAACTATGGAGTCATACTTCTCCACCATAGCATCAACCCAAATCAGCTACTGAACTGCTTCGTCAAAGGAAGATGGCTCAGTCTCAACACATTCCCCAACAAGGGCCATGTATCCAACGTACCTCTCAAGTGACCTCCTCTATCTGTGCTGAGAAGATGGTGCTCCCACATTCTCTCTCGCATCCTCCAACAATATGTCAGCTTCTCTTGTGCACTTCCATCCATCTCTGGAAGACTCTGATTGAGAGGATGTCTCCACTCGTGGAACCTCTGCATGCAGCTGCTCTACATCAGTCTGAGGCTCCTCCTCCTTAGGAACCAACAGTTCCTCCACAGCCTGTAGCTGGAGCTCCCTCTCAAGGGAAACTCGCATGGCCTTCTGCTCATCAAACTTGAGACCTCTGTGAACCACTGTCCTCCAACTGGTAGGCAAGTACACCCGATAGTTGTGAGATGTATCAGTGTACCCCACAAGTATCCCCAACTCTGTTGTCGGCTCAAGCTTATTCCATGCATCCTTTGTCGCATGGCAATATATCGATGAGCCAAAGATCCTGAAGTGACCCACATCTGGTCTCTTACCGGAGAAAGCTTCCTCTGGTGTCTTCATCCCAAGTATGTGATGCGGGCTTCTATTCTACAAATAGACTGCTGTGTTGCATGCCTCAGCCCACAAATGAAGTGGTAGGCCTTGGTCATGTAACATTTCCCGTGCTACCCCTATAATAGTTTTGTTCTTCCTCTCGGCCACCCCATTTTGTTGTGGGTTATTAGGTGTCGTCAACTCTTGTTTAATTCCTTCCACTGCACAGAAGTCCTTAAACTCTTGAGAGCCATATTCTCCACCGTTGTCGCTTCTCAAGGCCTTGATCTTCTTCCCTATCTCTTTCTCGACCAAAGCTTTGAATTCACAAAACTTTGTGAAGGTTTGGTCCTTCATCTCCATGAAATAAATCCAACATTTACGAGAATAGTCATCAATGAAAGTCACATAATACTTTTGCTTCACTGTGGATGCCATCGAGAATGTTCCACACAAATCAGTATGAATTCGCTCTAAGATAGCCTCTGCTTGACTGTCTTGATCATGAAAGGAAGACTTGGTGTAATTTCCCAAGGTACAACCTTTTCATGTGTCAAATTGCTCAAGTTTACCTTTGGGAAGTCATGTAGATATCTACTGCATTATCTTGAAAGCCCCATGATGCAAATGGCCCAACCGCCTATGCCATAACTCACCAATGTCTTGGCTTTGCACCAATTTTTCTTTTGTACTCAATGTTGCACAATCATCTACCTCTATTTTATAGAGATTCTTCACCCGAATCCCTATCCTTTAGGTCTGAACTGTGTCTATGTGTCTTAGGAACACCTTTCCTTTATTGAAGACAACATTGTAGCCTTTGTCCTCCAACATCGTGATCGATACCAAGCTCTTCTTTAGTCCAAGCACATACATCACATCTATCAAGGTGATAGGAGCTCCATGCTCCTTCTGAAAAGAAACCGTGCCCACTCCTGAAACATTATACCTTCCCTCATCACGCATCTCTATGCACACCTTGAGGTCTTTCTCCTCCAAGGCACTAAATAATTTTTTATCACCGGTCATGTGGAATGAGGCTCCACTCTCAAGAAACTAGACACAACCCATCATCGATGACACCATGCATGCGATGAGGGTAAAGTCCAGTTCGAACTGAGAGGCTAATGCCTCACCTTCTGATCCTTCCGAGGATCCCTTCTTGGACTTCTTCGATGGGAAATTAGTCATATAATGTCCCATCTTGTGAAAATTAAAGCATCTTACTTTAGACATGTCACCCTTCTTCCCTCCATGAGAAGAATTCGATTGAAATGGGAAGCCTTCCCCTTCCCTTTCCTTGCCTTACTTGCTAAGGCAAGATTTTCTTCATCATCATTCTTGGATGAAGAACCATCTCGTGTGCTCCTCTTGATCTCCTCCTGCATAAGATTCAACCACAGTCGTTCCCAATCTGTTAGTTTCTCCCTTCCATTCACAGAGTCCTGGTAGCTATTCCAACTCTTTGGAAGGCCAAGGAGAGCAAGGCTCACCATATCATCATCAGAAGTAGTTATTCCCACACTGTCAAGCTCATCTCTGCAAGTGGTGAGCTTGTTCAGATATGTGGAAATAGTATCACCCTTCTCCATCTTGATTCTTCAAAGCTTATCCTAGAGCGCCAATTTCCTCTGGTCACTACTGTTCTAGTAGAGTTCCTTCAATGCCTTCCACATTGAAAATGGAGTATCCTTCCCATGGAGACTCGAGACAATATGTTCTTGAACTCCCTCAAGGATGATTTGTCTCACCTTCACCACACACTTCTTCCACTCAGCCAACTCTTATGCATTAGTTGAAGTTGGCTTTGGGATTTCTTGATCAATGAATTCCTTCAAGCCATTTTATCCTAATACAACCTCTATTCTATCTTTCCATGCTATGTAATTCAAGCTACCTTCCAAGGCATACTCAAGTCTCAAGCCATAGAATGCCATTGGCCAACCTTGAAGTATGATATGAATTCGATTTGCACCTGCAACCCCGAACTTGAAACTTCAAATTCTCTTCTCAGTATATTGTTCACAAATCCGATACCATGTGGAGAAATCTCCATAAATCTAGCTCTGATACCATGTAGAAAATTTACGTAGGTTAACCCAATAATGCAATATAAATCAAGGCAGAATACTATAACCTACTTCTACTATCAATTTGTGGAAGCTTAAAGATCGAGTTGAACAATATAACCAGAAGAAGAAGAATCAATGGCACAATACACATGAAAATACTTTTGGGAAAAGCCTCGGCTAAAAACCCCACACTATTGTATTATCATACATGGTGGAAATACATAGGAATTATACAAAGCCTTAGCTCTCACAGCTAGCCAGCTCTCAGTACAATCCTCACAGATGCTCACAGGCAATCTTGGCTTCTCTCCAGCCTTCCTCTCCGCCCTCCAAGCTCCTATTTCCTTGCATTGTTCCTTGTGGATGATTCTCCTTCAACCAAGTGGAACACTTCGATCTCACACACTTCAAAACTGCGCAAACCTCAAGGATTTATCCTTGATTGCATGCATGAGTTTTCTCTTTGAGAAAACACATGCAACTAATAGTGCATTGTCCTTGACTTTAATCTCAACTAGGTATTTCTCAGAATAGACATGCATGAGTTTTTTATGAGGGAATCTTCAGTTAACTAGAGTAGCATTAGTTGAGTGCATGCATGCATCAACTGGCTTTTAACTCTCTATTAGTTCCTCAAACAGTTTGGAACTAATTTAACTGGACATAACTCAGTAAACTGAGTTAACTAATTACAACTCAAATATAACTCAATCTTATCTCCTTAATTTGAGGGATAACTCTTGCATGACTTCAGAAAGACTTCTAACTTGACTTTCTCCAACTAATTAATTTGAAATGAATTAATTAATTATTTCCAAGTAGTTGTTAAGACTAAATTTGATTTTAATTCACAATTTAATTCAAGGACAAATTAAATTGGAATATTCTTGTTGCCATATTTCAACAGAAATCGACATCAACATACTATTTTATTAATATCCTAATTATGATTCTAGTTTTATTTATGTAATGATATAGTAACACTTAAACTTTTCTTTTATTGGATTGGGTCACTTCTTGTTTAGCACAATGTTATTTCTCATATTACTTCGAAAACAATCTTCAATTTGGCAAACAGATCTCAAGAAATTTATACAAAAACACGGAACAATGGTTTGTTACAGAATAAAAAAACATAAGGCTTAATCCTATGATTAACTAAAGCTCCCTTGGAAATAAATATAAGTATTTTCAGCATTTATTCGGTGAATCAATGCATAATCAGGTCATCATTTGTGTGCTTAATAGTATTTTCTATCAACTTGTTTTGCTACTAGCCAATTTTTACTATCAAAACAGAGTTAGCAAATCTTGGTGTTCACATTTCCTAAATACTAAGTGCATTAATGATTCCATATTTGTGAATTGAAAACTTATTATCCAATATTAAATGAAGTTTTTTTTTTTTTAATTTATGTGAGGAAGAAGTGTTGTGTGGGAGAACGGATGTGTGGAGCAAGCAACACAAACTCTCTTCTACAATGTTCCACATGTTCTTATACATTTTCCCTCCACACAATTCTTTCACACACTTCCCTTCCATAGGATAGTACAAATTAATCAATTAATTAGTGGTTTTGTCTTGTTAAAGTTTGTGGCATGATGAGCACTTAATAACATTTTCTCTACCATCTTGTTTTGCTACTAGCCAATGTTCTACTATCAAAATAGAGTCAGTGAATCTTGGTATTCAAATTTCCTGAATACTAAGTGCATTAGTGATTTCACATCTTTGAATTGAACACTTATTATCCAATATTACATGAAGTGTGTTTTTAATCCATGCAAGGAAGAAGTGTTGTGCAGGAGAATGGGTGTGTGGAGCAAGCGACACAAACTTTCATCCGCAGTGTACTACAGTTCTACATACCTTCTCCCTCTGCACATTTCTACTACACACTTCCCTCCAACAAAATACTACACATTAATCAATTAATTAGTGGTTTTGGATTGTTAAAGTTTGGGGCATGAAAAGTTTGGTTTATGGGATACCAAATGTGGAATGAGGATAAACAATTAACCATCTCTATGACCATATTTCTTAACTTGAATCGATATGGTTTCTACTAGTTCACATTACATAAAAAATAGAATTTTAAAATTATTCTCATATTTTTTAATTATTTAATTTGAATATGGCTTTTAAATTTGTAGTGTGTGGTGGGTGTGTGAAGCAAGTAACAGAAACATCCAATCCGCACCCTCCACACATAAATAGTGGAGATTTTGGTGTACCATAAAAGGGTGTGCAAATAAAGGGTGTGCAGGGGAGTTTTTGTCCTTTACTTCATACAATCATTCCTCACACATACTTTTCCCCACGCTCCCTACATAGCTTTTCTTCACAAATCAAAACATAACTTATTATCCTCATAACTTAGCTTGTCGATGTACCTTGGTAGGATTTCATATTCCTAAGAATATATCTCAACGGAAAGCCAAAACATTTGATCTTTCTAATGGGAAAGTCACAAGATTGTGTAGAGAAATAGATTACATCCCGATTTAGGAATGATCAATAAGAGCTCACCTACAAAATCAACATATAAAATTATGGGAAACCAAAGTCCTAGTTTAGGCATGTGTATTGACTCCCTATCATTAATTAATGTAAATATTTGGCATTTTTAATTTTTGAAGATTCTAGGAAAGGAGGTTTGTTGTATTAGTCTGCAGACAAAGATAACTAAACTAATGAACTATCAATGTAAGTCCCCCACACACAAGAACACATTGAAGAAATATTGAACAAAATGAATTGAGCATTAAAATGAAGTGTTTAAGTTTTAAATGTTTTCTAGGAAATGAGATAATCTATTAATTGGAGGTTTTGGTTTAATTATGTGTGTGAGGAAAAAGTATTTTGCAGGAAAATAAGCGTGTAGAGCAAGGAATAGAAACTTTCTTCTGCAATGTTTTGTATATCTGCATGCATTTCCACACACTACATATTTATCAATTAATTAGTGGTTTGGGCTTATTAAAGTTTGGGTTATTTTTATATCGGGTGTGAAACAAGGGTTGGTGATTAACTTCCCCCACTACTATGTTGACTTGCACTCATTAATGCTTAATAGCATTTAAGCTTTATTGACATTTACCCTAAAACATTGTCTTATGTTCACTAGTACATTTGACTCCGTAGCTAGTATATGTTCTAACAAATTGCGTCAATGTGCAAAGGAGGGATGTATGTGTGAGAAAATTTATCCAACCACATTAAAATCTTCACACGGGCTCTCCCTCTGCACTTCTTCTCGACACTGTATAACTTCAACTTTTACAATATTTGATGCACATATTTTTAAGATTCGCAACAATGTTTTGACGAAATGTCACATAAGCTCAGTAAAATTTCAATGCTCTACACATATTCGTGTTCTATACACTTTTTCTACACACTACAAATCGTCAATTTTTAGGTTATTTAATAAACATATTTTCTTTTTCCACGACAAAGTCTTGACGAAATGTCACATAAACACAATCAACTTCCCCCATCGCAAATTAGTATATATTAAAAAATTAATTAACGTTTAATGTTATAATTGGTAAAGACAAATTTAGCAAATACTTTATATTTTCACATAGTTGCATGCCTTGTTTCTTCTATTGGACAAGTAATAAGTTCCTCCAATTATATAATTATGGTGAATTGCAGCTCTATGTTTATGTTGCATGTATGTGACTCATAATACGCATTATTTTTTCCCAACATATAGAATGTTGTGAGTTTTTTTGAATCTTAGTTTTTCATTTATGCAAAAATATTACATTGTTAAGAGTAGCTTGACAAAATCTCACTGGCCTCACTCTCACCAAATTTATTGGCTAGTAGCTAATTAGAAAAACAACATTACAAATTGCGAAAAATTGCTTCACTACCCAAAAACAAAACATAGATAAATACACACAACCAAGATCCACTAACTATGAGGGATAGTTATGGAATAGGATTCTCTAGTCCTGAACTAGGTGACCATGAAAGCTGAAACATACAGTGTACATGTATCTCCATGTGATCCAATCTATCTTCAAAGTGATCTAGTTTTTCCTATAGATGTCGTTGACCCCTTTGTAGATTTTCCAATTTGTCTTCCATCTGCTACTCGTTGCATTGGAGATCATTCATCAATGATATGATCATATTTTGGTTATCATGTATGTATTTTATAAGTTGTTCAAGAAGCATCTTGAGATATTCAAGCTGATTTCCAATTTTTTTTTAATCAAATAGAGGGTCATTACAATCAGTTCTATTGATAGGGTTAGGATCTATAGCTTCATCCTAACCAATGATCTCTAATTGGCATTGGCTTAACTCCCCTCATTCACCAACTTCACGACTTACTCTTCCTTGTTGATGTGGCATCTTGTATTTCACTAGAAAAAAAAGTATTGAATACAAGAACGGTATGGACATGTTAGACTTATAAAAAGTTTTACATTGAATAAAACACCAACCTAGCCGAGAACAACAATCCACTTAGTCTTGCATTACATTGAACCAAACGAAACTATCTAAATGAATAGTCACATAATTCAAAAGAAAAGTTACAGAACCCCCAAAAAGCCGATCAAAACGATTATACACAACCATAAAGCCAGTGTCCTGCAACTTCCTACTCAAGTCAAACCTTCAAAATCAAAACAATAACATAAACACATAAATTGTTAACCACCCAATAATAACAAAGAATATTCAAACAACCGATTTAAAAGAAAATGTAATACAACAACAATGATCAAATGAAACCAGAACATAGAAGTGTTTCACCGTATCTTGTTATCGAGTTGGGAATCTGGAAGAAGGATATTGTGCAGTTCTCGACATGCCCTCGAACGAACCATGGAATAGCATATTATCAAACTTTCCAAATAAATAACATTTAACTACTATGGGTAACTTGTATTTATATACCTATTTTAATTAGTTCGTTATACCCTACGTCAATGTACATCACCATTGATGTAGTTGTTGCCCTACTCTAAGTGTAAAAAATTATTTTCCACATCTTTTGATAGGGCAAAAAAAAAACCTAATTTTAAAATATTTCCATAATTTAATGAATGTTTGCAATAATAGAATTGAACATGTAATCAGAACAAAGGTTGTAATTCATGAAATTTGGACAAATTACAGTTGATACTTCATTACATTTAGTATTTTTTCCAAGATATCCTAGAGTTGTTGTCAACCCATTCTCTAATTTATTACCTTTAATGGCTACTATCATTGAGTATTGAATAAACTACAATAAAAATCAGTTACTTTTGTTTCTATTACATTACATAGGTCTCTCAGCATCTTCATCATCTTTGTTGACAACAACATGATAACTAAGAAAATAAGACAAAGGGTATTATAAATGCGCTTTCCATAAAGACTACATATATAAGCTATGAGTTTCTTATAGATGTCAATTGAACTTGTTGCTCCATTATTTTATGTGTACTAAACTTTGGCTTTTGATGTCATAAATATTATTGGTTTACTCAGTGATATATATGTTGGTATCCAGGTATGAACAAATTATCCACTCCTTTTCCTACATTAATGTGTCAATTCGGGTGCGTATTCTTTTTAAGGCAACATGTAAGGTGTATGCAGGGTCAAGGTTATGATCTGCCCTCAACCAAGGGTTCATGATTGGCAATCAAAGCATTGTTGAAACAAAAGTAAAACTTAACTGCAAAATGTAAAAAGGTATTCAGAGTTATCTAAGAGATCTGTAACAAAAAAAAGAAATAAACACAGCAATAGAAAATACACACAACACAAGGAAACACGCAACACCTGATCAGAAGAGCGGGCCCAGCTCTCTGATCAGGGCTGCGTTACTCACATCGAGCGATAGATCAGCAAAAGGGTTTATATCTTATTAATCTGAATAATGTTGTTACAATACCATACAGGGGTCTCCTTGATACAGGAATGACCCATCTTTTATACAATACAAAGGAGAACAATTCTTCCCAAAACCTAGAAACTATATGCCCAAAGATATACATCAGTTGTATCGTAGCACTAGCACCGAGAGAGCAAGAATAAGAATGGTCAAAAATAGGTTGAGCAGCTGCAATAAGTTATGTTGTTTCATCGTGGTTGATCAGTTGTTGTGAATCACGAAACTGTTGTGATATGTTGCGCGGTCAACACCTGTGCTCCATAATCTGCGGTCATCACAAGTTTTAGTGGTTTGTGTAGGTAGAAACCTTCATGAATCTAATTCATTAATTAAATATCCCAAGAGATGATAAAGGGGAATTACCTCATAATTTTACATAGTAAATATATGCGAATGAATGCAAAAAGGATGAAAAGAGGAGTGGAAATGCATGGAAAAGATAGGCCAATTTGGTGCCCAACAATATATTGTGTCATGTTGCTTTATGTAAAGTTGAAACAAGAATACTTAAACTTCATCTACCATTTCAATTATGGATTTTGAAAAAGGATCCATATTTCATTGGTATGTGTTCCCTTGTTCATTCTGACATGGAAAACCTTTAGACGAGAGGAACCTTTTACAATTTATCCTCACTGTAAACAAGGTAAAAATGTGACAACTCTATAGCATGAATAAACAAGAACCACTAGCAAACTTCAATAGGATTTTATTCGTATAACCTCTAAATATATAATGGTTTTACCATTGGTAAAGGATTTTTTTTATAATCAAAATTTCATTTGTCGAGAGTTGGAGAAAACCTTAGCAGTGGGTTTGCATAACAACGAGCCTTCCTTATTGGTTTTTTTACGATTTCCTTTCTCCTCTTAGGATGTAGTCTTCTATACCATTTTACCTCTTTTGCAGGTGCTATTTTTACATGGATTAGGGGGTGGGGAAGTGGGAACCCTAGCTTCCCTTACCCCCTTTTCCATGCTTCAATATTTTTTTGGAGCTTACGTACCCTCGTCTTCTCTGGTGGGTGACTCTTTTTTTGTAAGTTTTCTTCCCTTTTCAGTGTGGTTTGTGGCTACTGGGTTGAAAAGGGGTATTTCTCACTATCATCCACATTCCCACCTTTTTTTAGCCCTGAGCAATAAATTTTCTTGTCCAGTCATCTTAGTATCGCGTCGGCTCCTTTATTTTGTCGTCGAGAGTTCAATTTCAAGGCTCATGACACGAGCTCCTTTTCCTTATCGACAACTCATCCTTGTACCTAGTGATCTACAATATTGGGTGTCGTGGTTTTCATTTGGGTTTAGTGGCCCATTTTATTTTTAGTTTTTGCTGACAACTACACTTTGGTGATGGTGATAGGGTTCACAGACTACTTCTTTGGTCTTATTGTTTATTTTGGGAGTGTTGCCTCTGCTCCTTTTGAGGTTTCAGTCGGGTTTCTTTTCGACCCATTTTTGTGGCCTCTATACCATTCTTTCAGGGTTTTGTTGCCATATTTTTTATTTTAATGGCTACCTATTGATGAGCTTTTATGACTCCTTTCTCAGGGTTATTCAACGAGCATGCATTCCCTATATCATCTATTTTGTATTGGACATGTTTAGAATCTGATTTGCATACACACATGATATGTCTATAGAATGTAGTTTTTATTTTCTTTAATAAAAATTATCGTTTTATATATAATGATTTTACCATTACTTTGTTACAAATGCTTATGATTTCTATAGTAATTTCCACTTAGATATAAAAAGATATCTTTTAATAATAGGATTATGCGTTAATTAATTTTTTAATAGTCATTGCCTTGCTTCGGGTGTAAAAACTTATTTTCCCCATCTTTCCATAAACAAAAAAATATTTCTCTAATTTTAAATTATTTCCCTAATTTAACGGACATTTAAATAACATAATTTAACTTATTTTTTTTATCAATTTTCTACTTCCAAGCCCAAATATACACTATACATCTACATGATCCACCAATTGTGATTATTTCAATAGTTCTCAAGACAATTGCAATGGAAAAATCACAATTAATTTATAATTATTATATTTCTATAGTCATTGCAAATTTCATTATTAACACTAATATAGATAGAAAACTTAGCAAACAATAGCTAGATTACATGCAATCAAAACAAGGGCCATAATTCATGAAATTTGAACAAATTACAATTAATGCTTTATTACATTCAATGTGCTTATGTCTAAGTAATCTATGTAGTAGATAGAAATATATCCACATGGCTTCTAAGGCAGTGTTCCTGAAGCGATCATGATGATTACATTGCTTCAAAAACCTCTCTTCAGACGTACATAACTTAACTAAACATTACGATATGAAAAGATTGTTGTTAATCATAGGAATTCTTAATTATGTGTTTAATGTAAGCTAATATGTGTTGCTAGAAGTTGATGTGTATATAGTGGTAACATGTGCGGAGGTGTAGAAATAAGGGAACAAAAGGTTCTGTCGCACATGTCCCTCTTCCGCACATCCTTCCAATCTACTACAACGAATACTGGTTGTGAAGCCATGTAAACCTTATTTATATGTTTAGACCAGTAAATACCATTAAGCACTTGAAAGATGTATTGATTACACATTGATTCACTCAATAAATGGCGAAAATATTATATTATAATATTGATGGATATAATCTTCTTAATTTGTTAACAAGTTGTAATTATTACACAATGCATTAGAATGATGTCCCGATTGCACGTCGATTCACCAAATAAATGCTTACATTTACGAGGAAGGGAGCCTTTGTGAATATCAAACATATACACATTTACAGGCAATGAAGCTTCTGCTAATTTGTACCACTAGAAGTTGATTGAATATATGTAACATTTTACCAAAATGTTTCTGCCAAATGAGGTAATAATGGATACTTGCTATGGAGTTTGTGCATCTTATTGACATGTTTACAAGTAGTAAATGCTACTAAGCACTTTAATGATATGTTGATTATGCGTTGATTTTCCGAATGAATGTCAAAAATACTATTTTATCATATCGATAGATACGATCTTCTTGATATGTTTATAAAGAGTAAGCATTACATTGTGCATCAAAGTAAATGCTATTAAGCACTCAACTGATATAATATTATATCGTTGTTATGTAATAGCTCTAATAATCTAGTTCTTTGTGTGGTGTGTGGAGCTGCAAAGAAATATTCCATTGTGCTTCCACTACATCTTCGAACTCAATAATTATTTAAAAGAAAATATAACCATTAAACTTAGGAAATTAATTAATAAAAGTAAAAATATGGGGAAAAGAACATACTATGTGGACAAGTAATTGATTCCAGAATGCCATAACATCATTTTATTCGTGATTGCATTTTTTCTTTCTTGTGTCTTACAGGAAATCTATAGCAAACAAGAACAAATAAGCAAGAACCACTGGCAAAAGTCAATAGGTTCTTTTTCACATAAGCTCTAAATATATGATGATTTTACCATTACTCTACTATGAACGCTTATGATTTCAATAGTACTTCCCATTAAATTATTAAAATATATCCGCTAGTCATAAGATTAAGCCTTAATTAAGTTTTTTAATATTCATTAATCCGCACTATGGGGGGTTGATATCTGCAGAGGGGTAACGTATGCAAAGCTATAAAAATGAGGGAACAAAGGCTAAGCCACTCATAACCCTCTTCCACACATCCTTCCAATTTACTAGAACTAATATTAGTTCCAAAGCCATGTAGACATTCTTGATTTGTTTACGACCAGTAAATACTATTAAGCACTCAGACCATGTCCTAATTACACATCGATTCTTTAAATAAATGTTGAAAATACTATTGTAATATCAATTGATATGATTTTCTTGATTTTTTAACAAGCAGTAATCACTACACAATACATTAGAGCGAACGTTATTAAGCATTGGAAAAAAGTCCTAATTGCACATTGATTCATTGAACAAATGCTTACATTTACTAGCAAGGGAGCTTTTGTTAATCATAGGATTAAGCATTAATTATTATTTTACTATGATATTAGGAACCTAATTTATGTCCTATTTATATTTTGATTCATCGTTTACTGGAAGTAAAAGTTTTGTTAATCATAAAATCAAGTCTTAATTAGATTTTGTTTATATTTTTTCACCGAAATGTTGTCGCCATACAAGGAAATGTGAAAAAGAAGTGTGCATAGGGGGACCACACATCATTTTAATTCACTAAATGAATGTCGAAATGAATATTTTATAATATCGATAGATACATTTTTCTTGACATGTTTAAGACCATTAATACACAATGCATTAGATTAAATGTTATTAAGCAGTTAGGTGATGGCTTGGTTGCATGTCATTTCACTGAATAGATGTTAATATTACGACTAAGTCTCAATTATTTTTTTAATGTTGAGTGTGGATTTGTCTGCACCACAATCAATATTTGTCACTACAGGTTCTCGCACATTCGAAAAAATTTCCATCTTGACATAGCTTTCCCATAGATGGATACCTTACACAATTTTCCTTTCTCACATGTTTCGGTACTAAATTCTTTCAACATATAAAACAAGAATCACATACATGCAAAAGAAAACATAACACATGCACATATATTTATCTAGTGGAAAGAAACTGCTCAAAACCCCTTACTATCTATATTGCATTAATAAGAGAATAGAGAAGAAATGCAATGCTTGCTCAAGCCTAAGCACACCTTGCAAGTGTATAGTCTATCCCTCTACCTAAATGACTGACTCTGGTTAACACTTAGCCAATTTTCAAGCCCTCTAATCTCCTAATTCCTTGTGCAATTCCTGAGGAAATAGGCTCATATTCTTTAGGAACTTCCTCCTATTTGCTTGCACAATTCCTCTGGATTGATCACTTGACCAATACAATAGCTACATACTCAATCTAGTCTATAGTTAATTGTACACTACCTTGTAAACTCCATCTCAAATGGGTAACTCGAATTATTTGCGTGCATGAGCTAATTTAGGCTAATCAATTAGTTATCTGGATGATGACTGAGTGTCGTTGAAGTTCCACTTCCACAACTTGACCTTTCACTAGTTCCACCATCAGTTAGAATTAGTTTAACTGACCATAACTCAATTTAACTGAATTAAAATGCTACAACTAATATTAACTCAACCTAGGCTCCTAAACTTTAGGAACCCACTGCACACAACTACACTTCATGTCCCTAATTCGAATTAACTATGTTAGACTCCTAGTTTTTTATGAATCAACTCAAGTACATTGAACTTCAACTTATTAACTTGAATTGACTATTCTTAATTGAGTGACAAGTGCTATGTCACTTTAGTTAACTCCTCCAAGTTGTCTGCTGATGTGGAATTTTAGATTTCCTTAATTTGATTCAGGCTTAATCAAAATTGATACTTTCTTGCTGCATTTTGAACACTCCTTCTCAGCAAGAAATGGATTATCAACCACCCCTACCTTGCATCTGTGGAATGTACTGCATGCAACACCTCTCATTTTTTTTTCTTTTCCTGTAACATCTGCAACTAAGAAGCATCCAATGAAACATTGAATCAACTATGTCTGCAACTGTTTACTAGGAAAATTGTGTTGTTGCTGACTCTGCTACTGAGCTTCCTACTCTGCTATCAACACTTATTTGCACTCCTCGGTGTCTGACTGACATTGATCCTCTTACTACTGAATATTTTGGGCCCCCATAGTAAGGTAATGATCCATGAGGAGAACGTCTCGATGGACCTTGCCCAAATTTCTACAACTCCTGGACTAAGGATCTACATTACTCCACCTCACTCCTAGAGGTATAGATGCACGTGCCCCCTCTTACCACTTGGCTTGAACTCTCCTCCTACTGGAGGTCTCTGACTATTCCCCTTCATCATTATCCTCTTGTTCAGCCCAACTATTAACTGACTAAGGCTTCCTCTTGATATTTACATCATGCTCCCTCTCAACCACAATATCTCTAATCTATTCCTTGCTCCTCAAGATTGTGCACACATCTTCCTCTAATGCGTAGAGGACCTCGATCATGACACAAAATTTCTTGCTTTGACATGAAGCAAGATGCTTGAGGTAGGCCTTCCAATCTTTGAAGACTACCTCATACCCTTTGTCTTCAATCCTCAATTTTGTCATCAGATCAAATTTCCTAGCTTCATTGTTATTTATGAATATCTCATTGAAGGTCTTCCACATAGAAAAGGGAGTCTCTTATCCATGTAATTTCAAGGCTATGTGGTCTCTCACACCCTCAAGGATGATCCTCCTAGCTCTAGCTACATATTTCTTCTGCTGAGAAATATTTTGGGCATCAAATGCTTAGGTTTTCGCTACATCTGTCTTAATGTATTCTAGTTTCGTGCTTTCATCTAATATTGCCTCCATGTCATCCTTCCATGCAACAAATTTTGATGTGCCTTCAGAGGCATACTCTAGCCTTAGTCCATTCAGGGCCATTTTCTCAACCCTAAAGAAAACCTACAACACTGATCTTCAAATTCGAATCTCCTGCAATGACAACTTCAAAATATCTTCTCTACACTTATTCCAACTCTGACACCATGTAGAAATTAATTTATAGATTGATTACTACTCATGAAATTTTATAAATCACAAGACTTGAAGCTACTCTATTGATATGCATAAGTTAATTCACTATCTAAAACAAGAATCATAGACATGCAAAAGGAAACATCACACATGCACAAAGATTTATCTAGTGGAAAGTAACTGCTCAAAACCCCTTACTATCTATATTGCATTAATAAGAGAATAGGGGAAAAATACAATGCTTTCTCAAGCTTGAGCACATCGTGCAAATCTATAGTTTATTCCTCTTCCTTATTGACTGACTCTAGCCAACACTTAACCAATTTTCAAGCCCTCCATGCTCCTAATTCCTTGCATAATTCCTGAGAAAATAGGCTCCTATCCTTTAAGAAATTCCCCTTATTTTCTTGCGCAATTCCTCTATGTTATGATCACCTGACCAATACAATAGTGATACACTCAATATAGTCTATAATTAATTATACACTACCTTGGAAACTCCATCTCAATTGGGTAACTTGAATTCTCTGCATGCATGAGCTAATTTGGCTTCATTGATTAGTTATATGGATGATTGTTGAGTGTGGTTGAAGTTCCACTTCCACAACTTGACCTTCCATTAGTTCCTCCATGTGCTAGAACTATTCTAACTAACCATAACTCAATTTACCTTAATTAAATTGCTACAACTAAAATGAACTCAACCTAAGCTCCTAAAATTTAGGAACCTAGTGTGTGTGTGTGTGTGTGTGTGTGTGTGTGAACATAATAGAGTTTGACTCTATGATCTGACAATTTTGTTGATACATGAAAGTAATATGAGATACAGGTTAATGTCATGATTGATGATGATTGAAGATGCTCCCCATTCAGAGGGAGAGACCCTTGATGAGATCCCAATGCCTATTATTTATTTGTGGTGGATGATTAGAAGTCACATGATTGAAGAATGAAACAATTAACATCCGATGTTATTGGAAGTATGCCTTATTTTATGAGCTAACAGTTCTTTACTGATGGAACTGGTTTATCCCATGCAGTATGAGGATCCACCTCTCATATAGAAGTGATTTTATGCCATCTTGGATTACATTAATGGATTATTGTTACTGGATTTATGGATCCTTGTATGCACTTTGTGTAAGACAGAGTATGGTCATAGATGGGACACCGTCATCTTTTTGAATCAAGAGAATTTTGTTGTATGAAACAAGCTTAGGCCTGTGATCGTTTCCTCCCTACATGAGAGGGAAAAAAGGATGGATATAACATTCTTTTGTTTATGTTATATATTTTCTCTAACATTTTATGTCCTATATGAATAAGAAAACATAGAATTGTTGCTCTTGGAACTACATGAGGAAATTTAATTAAAATCTCTAGTGAGTTGTTTGAGCTAAGAATCATGTGTTCCATGACAAATCAAATATCTGAGATATGAGACTCCATCACCATCTTGATTGATGAGTAGCCAGACATTTGGATTATTGAGTGGTTGAATGTATGAATGTCATTGACTGGATGATCTCTTAATTTCATCCACTATGGCCATGACTAATAGTTGTAAACCTAATGAAGGCACTGATGAGAGGAATGGGTCCCCATTAATAGAGAATAATGATCATAGCTCTTCCCCCCTGTTGAGCTCCCAGGGTGTGGAATGGAGCATTGAGCTCTTCCAGGGTTGAGGGATATATGGACAATAGGTGTGTGTGATCCCTAATCTTGTAGTGGGTCGAGTATCTCCCCTATTGTCACTATAGTGTGTATGTGATCCTTATCTCACATGACAAGTTGGGTATCTCTCCCTATCAAGATTATCAAAGTATACCCCAATTGCCCCACAAGTTGGGTTTGTTGGGATTGTCCCTCACCATCTAGCCAATGGGTTGAGAGGCTTGGGGCGTGTGATCCTTACCTTTGGTAAGTTGATTATCTCACCCAATATTGGATTATGATGTAGGTGTTCTACCACATGACTCCTAAGGGTCATTACTAAGAAGATCAATAGGCAATAGGATGGTTTGGATCCTTACCTATTATAGCAAGTGGTATCTCTCCCATTGATTGCACAATGGGATGGTTGTGATCCTTGCTTGGTAAGTTGTATCTTACCTATTGCTAGATATAAGGTGGTATTCATAGCTCCCCTATGATGTGGGTTGTGTTGGAACTCCCCTATGAAGATTCTGGATCATAATATTAGCTCCCCTATGAAGTTTATTCCTGGGTAGTAGCATTAGATCCTCACTGGTAGATATTCCCTAGGTGGTAGCATTATCTCCCTATTGGCATTGATTCTAGGTGGTAGCAGCGTCTCCCCGATGGATACAGGGTGGTAGCTTGAGCTCCCCTATGATTTAAAATTATTCCTCTTTATATTCAATATTTTTCAACAGTTGGAGATGGATAGAAAGGAGTTAGGAAGAGATATGACTTGATGACCATGATAATTCTACTCTAGATAGTCGTATTGATTATTATATAGAGGGTTGAGTCATGCTTCTCGATTATGATGTAGGTTGAGATGAACTCCCTTATGATGATTCTTCTTCTTCTTCTTCTATTAGATCGATATTATTCAACTAATGATCAAAGGAATTTGAGATGCGATGTGTTAGGATGGAGGTCATTTGATTCGACTTCGAGATTAGTAAGGTTTGAGGATTGATCTCCCCTACCCTTGATTATGGAATATTCTTCTTCTATGTGACACACTAGTAGAACTCTAGCTCTCTAAGTGGACCTTGTTTTATGAAAATAAAGTCTAACTGCTTTGGAAGTATTGCTCAATTCGTCGATCATTGTGGTTTCCACACTAACTTGAGTGAAAGATATAGCACTTGTCATGCTCTTGATCGGTAAACACGCATTCTAATCCAAGTCAACTTAGTTGTTTCGATTGGGGATGAGGGGTATATGTGTTCACAAGTAATATAGCTGTCACAGTTTAAGTTTCATCTCTGGTGTTGCTTCGCTATCAACAGGCCTAGATAGTACCCGATGGAGTCACGCAGGAACACAAGCATCGCTCCGTTTCCAGTGAGCCTGGTCAGTATCCCGACGAAGTTACTTGTATCAACTCTCTGCATAGGAAGCCTTTCTCTTCTTTCACCTTATTCATTTTCTCAATGTTGGG
>APFE030435312.1:49279-64516 GCA_000404065.3 Pinus taeda | reverse complement strand
ATTAATAAATTGCCTGAAGTGGCCACGTTGGCTCAGGCCATGGACTGTTTCCCTCTTTGAGGGTTTTAACCACGTCAAAATACTGGTGTATTGATCTGTGATCTGTTTGTGAGCGGTGTCCTTTGGTGTTCTGTCTGAGGAACTTACCCTGTAAATTCCTACAGAATGTTCGCTATACCAACAAGGGGAACTAACCCGATCGCAAGCCCCAATTAGGCCTGCTTTCATTTGGAATGGCTAGTTCAAATGGGCTTTAAGGGACCTCGTAAACTGTTAAATGAGCTGAGAGATTGCTTCTGGGCAGAAGGCTTCAATTAAATCAACAAAGGAAAGCTAACCTATATGTATCAAATCCTATCTACACTACTTCTACTTTCTTATGTTAAACTTAACTATTCTATCCTATCCTATAGGAGCATAATAAAATAGATTAAACACCATAAATAAATTCCAAGTCCAAAGAATCAATTACTTAGTTCATAGATGAGCAAGGTTGTATTGGATCTTGATTGCAATCAGATTACTCATACAGGAATACACATTCCTTTCTACACAAATAAACCTTCAATTGGTGTTTAATATGGTTTTGAACCAGTGATCGCTCATAAGTTAACCAAGAAATTGAATCATATTCAAATAAACAAGACTAATCATGAACAGTATGCCATCAATATGCAGAAACACAAATCACATTTCTATTTATGCCATCAGCAACACTCTGCTTCAAAACACATAAAAGCAAAGGAAAAATAAATCAGAAACTACAAGCTCCTTCTTGAATCAAACAGTCCTCCTTATTCACAATAAATCAAAATTGTTCTTATCCAAAAAAGAAGCCTCTCTCTCCTATCCGGAGGTACTACTGCAATCTTGAATGACCCTCCCTCTTCCATGACCTTTCATTTCCCCTCTTTTCATTACACAGATCAGCATATCCAGATGAGGACAGTTGGTGAAACTACTGACAATCTGAGGTTGCCTTTGGTAGAGTGTTCTACTTCCTAGGGGAACGAATGGATTCCTTTGGGAATAGAGAAGGATTGTGTATCATTTCTTTACACTTGTGTGGAATGGCTATCATTCTCGTCATTTCCTGAAGGAAAGTGAAGATGCTGCGCTCCTCATCCCACATCTGGCATGCTTTGTGATGTATCTGGCAGTGATGACATCTTGATGGATCAGTGCATCCATGAGTGCTTCCACTGAACTAAAGGAGTGCCTCCATCATGTGCAATGGCGGTTTGTCTTCCCTTTTGCAGAGTATGTTTTTCAATACTGACATCGGTGGAGCAGAGGTGTCATTTTAACGTAACTCACATTTATCCATTACCAGGTGTGCTCGGATTTGTCTACAAAAAATAATTTATATCAGCTATGACTGTGAGAAATATGGTAAACATGCCTGCAAAAATGAATCTTGCATTTATATCATCGAATGTGAAAGAATCCCCCCTTATTTTTTAATTTATGCACTGATTGAGTCCTGTGAATGTAAATCCCATTTACATGGAAAATCCTCGCAAAACACATAGCAGAATGCAAAACCTAGACTTGAAATACTATAGGTGGGAACCTATACCCTATCAGGTCCACCATATCGCATCACATTGGTTTAATGGGCTTTCCCTTTGAAAAATTGTGATTATGGCATTTTATCGAATATATAGGAAAATAAGAGAAAAAACCTGCATCTCGCCATTGGGTTGGACTTGAAAATTTATGTAATCGGGCATATAATCATCGTCAGGTCTGGCTCTCGCCCCTCCACTAACTGCATGACCCCTGGGCTCTGCCGATTGCGATATGCGATTGGGACTGGTGGACCCGAAATATATATATGACAATTAATAGTCCTGGCAAGTCTACGGGGTATGATTTACCTTTGAAAAGTCTCGACTTTAACAGTTTTTGAAAACACAATAATGTGTGGGAAAACCCCGTGTTTGGCCATAAGGCCGAACATGAAATGTTATATGCTCTGGTTTATAATCATCGGCGAATCCGGGGTATTACGATGTGCCTTATATATAGGCCCCAGACCCTGCCGATTGCAATAAGCGATTAAACCCCGGACCCAATATATATATATATGCAATATAGTTGATGATGTCGTCGGGTCCGGAAGACAATGGAGCGTTCTATATACATAAGCCCGGAACACCGCTGATAGCAATATGCGATGTGGCTTCCGAACCCGAAATATATGTATTTGGGTTAATGATTTCGTCAGGTCCAGAATAAAGAAATGTGCCATGTTAAGAGCGATTAGGCTATAAAGGGGTGATTTGTGCATATTTTCGAGTATTTTATTATAACAAGTTGTAATGGGAAAAATGATGCGATAGAAGGTTTTGAGGGCTAAAAGGGTTCCAATAAAGGGAATGAATGAAAGGCTAGGTTGGGTGGTGAATGGACCGTGCAATAGGGATTAAAATGGGTTCTTGACCATCAAGAATTGAAAATTTGGCTCAGCAACGAGTTAGAGTCTCTGGGACTAAATAGATCATTTGGAGAGGTAGAAGACCAACTTTTTAGGGGACCCATTCAAAATTGCTACCAAGGCAAGTTTTGATAGGGTGGGGATTGTGGCCACAACACAATCCAATGACATTCTAAACTAGTATGCAACCATGGACCCACTAGCATGCCATTTTTCGGAAAATAACAAGAAATAAAGGGACATAACCTAGAAAAAATAAGTTATAAATGATAATATTAAATTTATAACATACAAGTTGAAATTATCTTTTAGATATTTTTCCTATCCTTTTAGTTTCAAAATTACCAATTATAGTTCAAGGATGTTTGAATATGGTCCAGTGAGGGATAAATTCGCCTCATTTTTTTCCTAGAAGGAACCCATTTTTTAGTGCATGCAAGTTCCATCCTAAATTAATAATGACATAACCTTTTGTTGATAATAGTACAATAAATCCAGTAATAAATCTTTCACATCACAGTTTTTTAGTGCTTGGTTTTGCTCCATTGAATGCGAGCTCTACCACAACCTCATTGAATTTCATATGATTCGAGGTGACTACTTTTTTAGATAATTGATAGTGTTCAAGGTTTCAACATTATAACCTTAGAAGGATTGCAAAATTTTAGGTCTAGATTCTATCATATATGAGGATATGGAATTGGAATTTAACCAAGAATGTCCAACCCTCTATGTTCCTGAATGGTGATGATCATTGTTGAAATCATTATCATATCTAAACAAAAGTGTACCCTTCACATTGATATAGGTGGATATTGTTGGCCACTTGCTTATTCCACCTAGACCTCTAGTCGGTTTCATCAGTTTCCTTTTTATAGCAATATTTACTATTTTTAGTAGTTTTTCAGGTCCTGAACTTCTGGAGTTGTTTTGACCCCGTAAACAATGTGTTTTTTAGGTCTCCATTAAGCTAGTAGCCATCCTATAGTGCTCAGATATATCTTTCTAATGAGGTATCGTACGCACCAAACGAAGATCATATGACCAAATTACTGTAGAATTTTCTTGTAGATTCAAATCGTAGATTGTAATATGCTAAAACAATTGACTTGAATCTACTCTACTCATCAGTGGAAACAAAAATTAATCCATGAAATCACAAAGTAGAAAAGGAAGAATTTCAATCACGCATAACATAATATTTTTCTGCAGAAGGCCATAGCTAAAAACCCCTACTATATGTATATTGCATTATTCAGAAGATTTGAGAAGAAAATGCAATGCTTGTTCAACCCAAACAATCTCTGCACAAGTACAATCTATCTCATTACTTCACAAACCATCTCAATCCAATACTTAGCCAAATTTACTACCTGCCAAGCTCCTACTTCCTTGCGCAGTTTCCTAGGGAATTAACCCATATTCAATTGGGAAATTCCTCATCCATAACTGCACGATCCATCCATAGGCCTTCCTCTGATTGCATGCAATATCGGTTTAATTTAGATGATTTTACAACTGATAGTACACTATCCATGAACTCAAATATCAACTGGATATTTCTCAGAACTAACATGCATGATATTTATGAGTGAGTTATTAGTTATTTGATTGATAATTTCATGTGAAATAAATCCAATTTTTTTCGCTTGACCTCTCACTAGTTCCTCCATTAGTTAAACCTAGTTTAACTAAATTTAACTCAGTTAAACTGAATTAAAAAATTACAACTCAATAATAACTCAACCTGGGCCCCTAAAATTTAGGGATCACTCTACATGACTCTAGATAGACTCCCAACCCAAATTTAATGAGTCAAATAAGTCAACTTAACTTAGTTAACTATTACAAGTTGTTATGAGAATTAGAATTACAATTTAATTCCTCATTTAATTCAAGGACAAATTAAATTAGAATCGTTCTTGATGCCATTTTCAACATTTCTTGCAGCAATTTTCAACACTCTCTCTCAAAAAGAAAGGAATTCAACTCTCTCCTGATCTGGTACCTTTGGAATGTTCTGCATGCAACTCTTGTCACTGTTGTTATTGCTACTACAACATCCGCAACCAAAAATAATCTAAACAAAATAAACAAAATCAACTATGTCTGCAACTGTCTACTGGGAAAATTGTTTTGTTGTTGACTTTGCTATTGAGCCTCCTACTCTACTGTCAACACTACTATGCACTCAGTATCTGGATGACACTGATCATCCTGCTACTAAATATTGTGGGCCCTCATAGCAAGGTAATGATCCATGAGACAAAAACTTCTCAATGGACCCTGCCCAATTTTCTGCAACTCTTGGGACTATTGCTTCACATCACCCACCTCTCACCTGGAGGTATGGCTGCATGTGCTCCCTCTTCCCACTTGGCTAGAAATTTCACCCTATTGGAGGTCTCTGGTTGAGTGGATGTCTCCACTCGGTCTCCTCTCTGCTTCTCCAATTATGGTTGCTCCACAACTTGTTGAGGTTGCTTTTGAGGCTGCATCTACAGTTGCATGTTGATAGGTAATTCATGCTCCCTCTCAACCACTGAGTCTCTAACCTTTTCCTTGCTCCTCAAGGCTTTGCATGCATCTTGTACCTCAAGTGCATACAGGTTTCTGACTCACACACTGATCTGTTTCACCTTTCATGTGGCGATGAATCTAAGGAAAGCATTTCCTTTGCTAAAAATCACATTGTAGCCATGGTCTTCCAATACCACGATGGAAACAAGATTCTTATTTAGTCCTAGAACATACATCACATCTATGAGCCTAAGAGGGGAGCCAGAATCCCTCTAAAAAGTAACAGTACTGATGTTTGTCGAACTATACCTCCCATCATCTCCAAACTCTATGTTCTGCTTGAATTCTTTCTCCTCCAAGTCAATGAAGATATCTTTATTCCCCATCATATGGAATGAGGCACCACTCTCGAGATACCAAATGCTTCCCATTACAGTGCTTTCCATGCATGCAATGAGAGTGAAATCTAGTTTGAATTTTGAAGCTAGGGCTTCACCTACTGCTGCTATTGCAGGCTCCTTCTTGCTTGCTTTCTTCTTTGGGCTTTTCGTGGCATAGTGCCCGAACTCGTGAAAGTGAAAACACTTGATGTTCAACAAGTACTTCTTCTTGTTTCCCTCCTAACCTTGGGACTTTTTTCCCTTGGATTTCTTTTCTTTGCTGACTAATGCAAGTCCTCTTCCACTTCTTTGGATGAGATCCTGCCTCTGGTGTTCCACTGAATTTCTTCTTGTACCAAGTCAGACCAAAACCACTCCCACTCTGGTAGCTTCTCCCTCCCATTAACTAAGTCCTGGTAATTGTTTCAGATCTTGGGAAGGCCTAGAAATGTTAGGCTCACCATATCGTCTTCAACAATTGTAACATCAACACTTCCAATCTCATCTCGAGATTGGGTGAACTTCGTCAAGAACTGTGGTATAGAATCGACCTTTTCCATCTTGATCTTTCTGAGCTTGTCCTTCAATGCTAGCTTCCTATGGTCACTATTGTTTTTAAACAAGTATGTGAAGGCCTTCCAAATTTTAAATCAGGTCTCCTTATCATTGAGGTTCAAGACAATATGATCTCGAACTCCTTCTAGGATAACCCTTCTCGCCTTGGCCACACACTTTCTCCACTCTACCATATCTTTGACAACATATTTTGGAGGCTTCGGAATATCAGATCTATGAATTCCTTAATCTCATTTTCTTCCAACACCACCTCCATCCTATCCTTCCAAGCTATGTAATTCGAGCTACCCTCAAGGGCATACTCAAGTCTCAATCCATAGAACAACATTCTGCTGGCTCTGAAGTATGATACTGCAAATTTGATTTCTCCTACAAAACAAACTGGTATTCTCCTCCTCTATAGTGATTTCAACTCTGATACCATGTAGAAATTTCATTTAGATTCAAACTACATATTTTACTATGCTAAAACGATTGACTTGAATATACTCTACTCATCAGTGGAAACAAAAATTTATTGATGAAATCACGAAGCAGAAAAGGAATAATTTCAATCACATATAACACAATAATTTTCTAGGGAAGTCCACAGCTAAAAACCCCTTCTATCTGTATATTGCATTAACCATAATATCTAAGAAGAAAATATAATGCTTGTTCAACCCAAACAATCTCTGCACAAGTACAATCTATCTCATTGCTTCACAAAGCAACTCAAGCCAAATATGTTGCCTTCCAAGCTCCTCCTTCCTTGTGCAGTTTCCTAGGGAATTAGCCCATATTTAATTGGGAAATTCCTCATCCATAATTGCACAATCCATCATGACAGAACTTCCTATGATTGCATGCACCATCGAATTTAGATGATTTTACAACTTATAGTACATTTTCCCTGAACTCTAATCTCAACAGGGTCTTTCTCATAATTGACATGCATGAGTTATTTATGAGTAAATTATCAATTATCTTATTTATCACCACATGTGAATTAAATCCAAATTAATTCACTTGACCTCTCATTAGTTCCTCAATCAATTAGAACTAATTTAAGTGAATTTAACTGAGTTAAACTGAATTAAATAATTACAACTCAATAATAACTCAACATGGGCCCCTAAAATTTCGGGATCACTCTACATGACTCTAGATAGACTCCCAACTCAAATTCACTGAGTCAACTTAACTTATTTAACTGTTACAAGTTGTTATGAGAATTAGAATTACAATTTAATTCAATGACAAATTAAATTACAATCTTTCTTGATGTCATTTTTAACATTTCTTTTTGCAATTTTCAATAGTTACGACCCCAGGAAGTTAGCTTCCCAACTGACCCTAATAAGGCGCACAAACGCTTGGTATTCCATCTCCTAGGGTTAGGTTTTTCATTGTTTAGGGTTTCCCCTTGTTTTTAAATAATAAAAAGGCCTATGAGCCTCATTATAACACATTTCAGAGGCATGTTGCCGCCACATCTCTTCTCAAAGTTAAGCTTCCATCACCTAAGCTAGTTTATTTTGATTCTATATGTAAACATATTTTAGTTCTTTGATATTAACGAAATGAAGTTTTATTTCTACTACATCTATGTTTTTATGTTTATATATGTATTTTTTTGCATTCCTACATAAGTCTGGATCGGTGGTATCAAAGCAATTTGCTCTTACTATGTTTTTATTTTCATGTCCCCAACGAGGTCAGGGTATAGGGAGTTAGGGCTCGAAATTGTTGAACCTTTGCAATACCAGCCTCACAATGCCTCGACAACCTCCCATGGTGGAAGAAAAGAAAGACGAGGGAGAAGGAGATCATCTCAAAATATAGCTCGAAGAATCCCTTGAGTGACAAAGGAACACGGTGATGGATAACTTTGCCTAGATCCTTTGGCGACTACCTACAAGCGACACATCATCATCCAACAACCACTCTAGAGGCGCCACTTCTATTAAGGCACAAGTTAACTATGACATTCCCATATTTGAAGGCAAGATAGATGCAGACGTTGTAGATAGATGGTTAAATTTGTTGGAAGGATATTTTTTGGTTCATGACTTTTCCAATCAAGAAAATATTACTGTTGTACTCCTCAAAGCTTCCCCCTATGTCAAGGACTGGTGGGAAACCTACTGTGAACAAAAGGATGAGAGGGAACCCTCATTGTTCTAAGCCGCATCCACTTGGAATTATTTTCAAGATGCCATCAAGGAACAACATTACCCTGTTGGGAGATATGAAGATAAATACATAAAGTGGACAATGCAATGGTAGGGAAGGGACCAAGATGTGTTAGAGTTCACAAATATTTTTCATACCATTCGCACGAAGTTGGGTATCAAGGATTCTGAGTGAAATTTGGTACTCAAGTACTATGTCTATCTACACAAGTACATCCAAGATGAGATGGAGTTTATGGACATCTCCCGCTTGGCCCTGCCTATCGATACACTGTCAATATCGAGCAAAAATTTAAATAGAAGCGAGACTTTGCATATGCGAACCCAAAGCAAGGGAAAGGATCCCTCAAATTGTAGAACAAAGGACAAAGCCAAGGCGAGACAACCTAGGACAACCCCCAAAGCCGTAAGTAAATAAAAATACCACGAAGACAAAGAAGGACACATGGAAATGGCGTGAGTTCTGTAAGAGCCCCATTCACAACATAAGTGAGTGTTGAGCCAAGCAGTCATTGTTGGTTGAGTTGAAGGCTCCCGAATGAGATGCATGTTCTAACTATGAGTCAGAAACTGACAAGGGGAATGAAAAAGGGAAGTAGATTATTGATGTAGAGCATAGTGCCATTGTTTCCACCACCAAGATCCGGAATATTGAGCCCGAAGATCCAGAGGAGGGGGAATGGCCCTTCCACTCACAAATGTGGGTGGAAATCTCTCCATTTTAGTTCATTTTTTACAACAGAATCCAAAAGAACCTCATTTTAGCAGAGTTCGTGAAGTGGTTTGGCCTACCAACCACACCACACCCACAACCGTACACCATCGAGGGCTTCATCAAGGGCGAGATATTTTCATCAACTAGCGGTGTCACCTTCCCTACAGTATTAAGCCCTTCACAGATGAGGCACTGTGTGTTGTTGCTCCTCTTAAAGTTTGTGATGTATTATTAGGCCAACCGTACTTGTGGAAGCATCATGTTGTGTATGATTTTAGGCCTCACACTATTATTATTTCTTTGGCCAATAGTTTATACAGGATACTGAAGGTACCACCACCTACTGCCATCTCTTTAATCTCTGTGAAGCAATGTAGTGATATAATTTCCTAGACTAGGAAATTTTTTTCCTTATTATTCACCCTCAGGGCAGTAAGAATATTATGGCCACATCCACAACTTCTAGACGGGGCTCCTCCACACAGTAGCAGTAGATGGACAAGGTCATGGAAGAGTACATGGACATCTTCACCTCACCCAAAGGGGTACCCCTATACTATCAGGTCAAGCACTCCATTGATCTGACCCCGACCACACCACTACCCAGTGAACTGATCTACCGACACTTTGTTCTCGAGACGATGAAATTAAGAGGCATATTCAAGAGTTGTTGCAGAAAGGGCACATAAGGTCAAGTTCATCACCTTGTGGGACCCCGATTGTGTTGGTACAGAAGAAATATGACATTTGGATACTTTTTATTGATTATCGGGCACTAAATAAGATCACTATCTAGAATAGGTATCCAATCCCATAGATTGATGACCTTCTGGACCAGCTCAAGGGGGCCAAATATTCCAAAAATATTGACTTGAAGTTTGTTTATCACCAGGTACCAATTGAACCCTCTAGTGTGTGGAAGACTGCCTTCAAATCCAAGGAGGTCCTTTTCAAATGGATGGTCATGCCTCTCGGGTTGACAAATACCCCCACAACCTTCATGTGGACGATGGAAGACATATTGCAACCCTTCACCAACTCATTCATGGTAGTGTACTTGGACGACATCTTGATCTTCAGATGGAGTTGGGAAGAGCACATACACCATATATGACAATTCCTCTAAACCTTGCGATGGCACAAATTGTGTGCCAATTTTGAGAAATGAACTTTTGGTATGACTCAAGTTCAATATATGGGGTACATCATTGATGAGAGGGGTGTACATGTGGACCCAACCAAGATACAAGTTATTTGAGATTGGCCAACCCCAACCACTCTAATAGAACTCTGCATCTTTCTGGGCCTTGGTAATTTCTATCACAAGTTCATGTTTTGATTCTCTCATATCACTTGGCCTTTGAGTCAATTCACTAAGGGCAGAGCGAAAGAAAAATTATTTTAGTTTGAATGCCAACAAAAGGTGTTTTTTGAGTTGAAGCACTGCCTCTGCTTTGCACCAGTGCTCACATTACCAGAACTACCACAACCATTTGAAATTGAGATAGACACCTCCGGCTATGATATTGGTGAAGTTCTTACCCAACAGGGGCATCTAGTGGAATATCACAGTGAGACACTTTCAGATATAGTTCAAAAGTATCCCAATTATGAAAAAGAGATGTATTCTATTGTCTAGGTCTACTGACAATGGAAGCATTACATTTTGGGGAAGGAAACTGTCATCCACACAAATTACTGACCCCTGTAGTTCATACAGACACAAGGGAAGTTACATAACGATCGCCATTAGAAATGGTCCACATATCTACAACAACTCCATTTGAACATCAAGTACAAGAATGGGAACACCAATAATGTTGCAGACTGTCTCAACTACCACAGGTTATGGCGCTAACCACAGTGCTCAACTCTTGTGGAAACAAGACTTAGGGGTGGTCGCATATTTACAAGAGCGATTCAGAATTTAGAAACACATACCAGATACTCTTGGAAGGCAAGCAAGTTCCATATTTTCACCTCCAGGATGCACTACTATGGCACCTGAGACACCTCTGTGTTCCTATAAGAGAGCGTGCTAAGATGATTTTGGAGGCACACTATAGTCAATTCACTAGACATTTTAGAGTAGAGAAAACATTGGCGGTGCTACATGAGTATTTTTATTGGTTGGGCCTTCGACAATATGTTGGGAAGTACATCAAATCTTGCACTTATTATGCCATTTATAAACCAACAAACAAGAATCAAGGCCTATATACTCCTTTGCCTACTTTTAGTTGACCTTGGGAATCCATCTCCATGGATTACATGTTGGGACTTCCTTCTACTAAGCATGGAAATGACTGCGTGTTTGTGGTCATCGGCAGATTCTCTAAGATGGCCATTCTAGCGGCTTGCAAGAAGAGTATCACAGCAAAAGCCACTACTAAGCTCTTCTTTGAATAGCTGTGGGTACATTTTGGGATCCCATAGTCCATTATCTCAAATCGGGACAATAGGTTCTTCAGTACATTTTTGTCACGCCTTTGATAAATGCTAGATATGAAGATCGCTAAGTCCACGACCTTCCACCCCCAAACTGATGACTAAATAGAGGTCGTCAATAAGATTATCGTGCACATTTTGTGCATGTATAACTTGAAGCATCCACTCACATGGGATGAAAGCCTCCCCTATGTCCAATACAACTACAACAGAGCTCTCCATAGCTCAATTGGCCGCAAACCCTTTCTAGTGGGGTCAGGATTCCAACCACTATGTCCCATTGATGTGGTCATACCATTTGCAGCTACTCAAGCAGATTCAACTCGTGTTCAGTACGAAGTTGACCAGGCTAACAACTTCATTGAGCACATTCACAACATCTACTAGTAGGTCCATGACATATTGGACAAAGTCAATGCTAAGTACAAGCAATGTCGTGATCAACATCGAGTGTCACACAAGTTCCAGGTGGGTGACAAATTTTAGTTCCATTTGCAGAAGGAGTGCCTCATTGGGCCCCATCGCAAGCATTGTCTACTTCGATATGGGTTGTACACCATCACCAAGGTTGTAGGGGACAATTCCTTGGAGCTCAACATTCCAACGTTCCTTGGCCTACACCCAGTATTCAATGTGGAACGGCTGCGACCATACTTTCCTCTATTGTTGGACACATTCGATGTTGTTGAGCAACTGACATCAACAAAGTTCAACCCAAGCTGCATCGAGCAAGCCACAATTGATAGGATCATGGACACACAGATCAATAACACTCGCCAACATAGGATCGATCTAATCGTGTTATCAAAGCAGGCCACCTTTTCCACCAGGGAAAGTTGTTCACGAGGGATGAGGTTCAACAGAAATTTCTTCACCTCATGGAGGCTCTACATGCAATGGGAACCATTGCTTCCTAATGGGGGAGGACTGATCCAGGTGGATGTTGGTGGCCACACACCTCTTCCACCTAGACCTCTAGTCGATTTCATCAATTTCCTCCATTATAACAGCTTTTACTATTTTTAGTAATTTTTCGGGTCTTGAACTTCCAGATTTGCTTTGACCCCCTAAACGATGTTTTTTTGAGGTCCACATTAGGCTAATAGCCATAGGCAGGTCTTGTGGAAAATCCTGTAGTAATCAGATATATATTTCTAACGAGGTTTCATATGCACCAAACAGAGATCATATGACCAAGTTACGACCCCAAGAAGTTGGCTGCCCAACTAACCCCAACAAGACCCACAAATTCTTGTCGTTCCATCTCCTAGGGTTAGGTTTTTGGTTTTTTAGGGTTTCCCCTTGTTGTTCAATAATAAACAAGCCCTTGAGCATCATTGTAATATAGTTCATAGACATGTATCCACCACATCTCTTCTCATTGATAAGTCACCATCATCTAGGTTAGTTTATTTCCATTTTGTATGTAAGCTTATTTCAATTCTTTGATATTAATGAAATTAAGTTTTATTTATGCTGCACCTTTTTGTTTATGTTTATATCTGTATTTTTTTACGTCCCTACATAAGTCCAGATCACACTTAAGCCAAAACCAATGACTATGCATGTTAATATTTTTATATTATTTTAATTCTAGGATAGGCCAATTGCATTAAAACTAGTGGTTGTTAACTTGAAAACAATCGGGTGGATGGACTTGGATCCACAAAAAGAACCAAACACTAGATCTAATTTCGTTAGAGGATTGACTTGACTACTTATACCCATATTCCAATAGTTGCTAATTTCAATTTGGTGTCTGTGGTGTGGGGGGGGGAAGGAGGGGGGGGGCGGGGTGTGGGGGTTGGGTTTATCATGAGTGGTTAGGATGAATGATTGTTATTCTACCTATTGAAGTGAGGATAAAATAATTTGAGATGCACCTCGATGGGAGTGTATGATTGGAAGGCATTGAATGTTAGAGGTGGGGAGGTGATATTCCCAAGGGTAGTAAAGACAATTAATGATGAGCACTAATGCCAAGTAGATACCAAGACGTCGACCGTCTGGATCTTTCGAGAAATTGGTGAGAAATAAAATGAGAGCAGGGGATTTCATTTGCACATGTTTTGGCTGGTTATGGGAGCATTAGAGGATGGTGAAACGGATGAAAAGTATGCACAGGTGGTTTACTTATGCATTCCTACTCCCTGGTTTACTACAAGTAGCATTGTGTATGTTAAGTGGTGGGAAGGCAACCTAGTTGTAGTTAAGAGGTGAAGCTGCTAGATCTAGGATCCCGACATGCAAGGGAAGAAGCTTCTCTTAGATGAGTGGACTTGTGTGGTTTGGAGTAAGTTGTAGTGGAGCGACATTGTGGCAGAGGAGCTCCAAAATTTTATTCCAATTCCTATGTGTTGGATAAGTTTCTGAGCTTTTATCTCTTCCCTTTAGCTTTCTGTAGAAATTAGAGGTGCTGGTGTGGAGGAATTCTTGTTCGGTTGCTTTAGGTTTCTTTGTGGATTTCAATAGGTTGGAAATTATACCTTGTGGATCTTGTTGTGCTTCTATGGAGTATGTCTGTATTAAATTTGAATGTGTTATTTGGAGCCTCTTGTCCTGTTGCATCTTTCGTAGTGGGTATTATTCTATATTGGATTGTCGATTACTATGGTGTGGTTTCTGAGAGGAATTCGGATTTTCCACAGTGTTCATCTTTACATTGGTTGATGTTTCGAGTCTAGACCAAGACTCATCATCAGGACTGATTTACGGAGAAAAGAAAAGAAAAAGGGATCTACTTCTTTTCTCTGTATTTTAACCCTTGTTCTTTCGAGAATACGAATCTCTTTCCAAGTATCCCCTCCGTATAGGGTAACTATTTTGGATTGTAGATTACTGTGGTGTGGTTTCTGAGAGGAATTCGGATTTTCCACAGTGTTCATCTTTACATTGGTCGACGTTTCTTCTATAGTGTTACAGGGAGCTGTGAAATGGGGTAGGTTTTGGGTCTCTTCTAGGGGATTTCAGATTTCATTCTGTTGGTCAGGGGTCAATGGTTTTGATACATCTTGGTGGGGAGCCTGTTGTGGGTACCAAGGCACCGAAGTGAGTAATTTTGAATTCTAGGGGAGGGTTGCAGTGAGATTCATGCTCTACAACCCAGTATGGAGTAAATGTCAAGCACAAATGTTTAACATTTAACAAATTTAATCTTTAAATGTCAATGTCTATCCTAATTTAAAATGGATATAATAATTATGTATAAACAAAATATAAATTCAACATTGGTCTTTGGAATTGGTTTCATGGACAATGCAAACTTTGTTTATGAGAAAGGGTGAAATAATTAAAGTAAAATATTTAATTTAAAGTTGACAGGCTCTAGATTTATTGGGCTGAGAGGTTCTCTCCATCCAAGATGCTATAGATGTGTAATGCTAGTGCAAACATTTTGACTCGGTAAAAATAAAAATAAAATATGATAGATGTGGAATTTAACCTATTTAAGGGGGGAATTAAACTAGCCTATATCCATCTTAGTTTGTTTTTATATTTAGATACACAATTGGTTGTATAAACTATAAAGGTAAAATGTTTTTATGGATATGTTTACACTTGCATTTGTATGGATTTGTTAGGTGGCCTTGTTTTTTTTTGTATGTTTTATTTCTATCATTGAATGGATAAATACATAATGTGTATATATGAGTAGAAGCTTTAGAGCTTCCTGAAGGCTATTTGGGTGATTAAGGAAGGTGTTTTTAGGAAGTGTAAGGTTAAACATGATTGCACAAAGTACAAAACAATAGTTGCTTCTTCATTCTAATGGCTTCTTTGATAATCACTTTAATATAATATATGTAATATATTCTCTTAATTTATGTTTAATAATGTGTTATAGAAATAGAGCTCTAATAGATCTAGGATGGTAAGCTGATCCACTTTTTATTGTAATTTTTCTTTAAATTTGAAGTTTAAAAATAAACAAACTCAACTATGAAATTAGTAGGGGTGATGAGAAATATTAAGTAAAATGTAATA
>APFE030435312.1:0-45604 GCA_000404065.3 Pinus taeda | reverse complement strand
AAAAAAAAATAATAACATGAAAACATTTTTACTTGCACAAAATAAAATAAAAATAAACCTTCAAATAAAAATAACTTCATGGTATGAAGACCCATGATATTTATGTGGAATATAAAGTATTTAAATAGGGAAATTAAACCGGCCAAGTCATCTTAACTCTGGATCTACCAAACGCCCATAGGGATCAAATCTCATGAGATATTTGATCCCTTTGTGTGCTTGGTAGATCCAGAGTTAAGATAAATCTAGGTTATTTTAATTATCAATAATTACTACATAAATGATAAGGGTTTAATTTTCGGTAAATAAAGATTGAGAATTATCCAAAAATAATTGTCTTTTCTTATCTTTTTAATTTTTTGGATCTAAATCTCTAAATTGTTTATAAAAGTTATGGATTCATTTTTTTTATAATAGAAATGGAAATCCTTAATTATTTATAAAAATTATGTATAATTAAAAGTTATGTACAATCACAATTTTATCTACCAAACTCAACCAAGAGTATGGTTGTACAATGTCTAAACTTGGTTGAGTATGGTTGTACAATGTCTAAACTTTTATATTAATTATATAAAAGATGTATAATCACTATTTTATTTAGCAAACTCTTTGAAAAAGCTATATCAACATTTTAATAAAAATTTCACATTCAATAAAAGAACATTTCAAAAAACTTCCGAAGCAGTGGGCATTAACTTGGGGGCCAAGGCACTGGGCATTAACTTGGGGGCCAGCAAATTGCTCTTATAGTTCTCGAGTTTCAAATGAGAAAAAAAAGGCAGTGGGCATTAACTTGGGGGCCAAGGCACTGGGCATTAACTTGGGGGCCAGCAAATTGCTCTTATAGTTCTCGAATAATGGTAGCAATAGCAAAAAATGCATTCTAAAAGACGAATTATTAAGCTTTAGAACGTGTGTAAGTTTAAGTAATGGGCAGAAATGATAAATGAATATAATATTATATAATATTTTTAGAATTCAACTAATTTAAAGGAAAATAATTTTAATTTAAAAATGTGGATAAATTATTAATTTAAACTCAAGAGTATGAATCCATATTTTAAATTAAGGTGATATCTCTGACACATAAATTGACCAAAAAAAATTATAATCTTTAATTATTTATTGTACTTGTAATAAGAAATATTAACAAGAGTGAACCAACATATAACTGTGAGAAAATTCAAAATCACATTGCTATCCTTTTGCAAATGCTTCAAAGATTTAGATCATAACATTAATTTTAACTAATAATCTTTTATTAATTTAATTAGTTAATGGAATGTTACTTTCTCATATTATAAATATTAATTATAAATATTTTCAAAGACTGCAATATTATTAAGGGTTAATGAAATTAATTGTATCTACTTTTCATATAACATGGAAATAAGAAACTTAGCCTTAAGGATTAGCTTAAATGGTCGAATTCCCATCATTAAAGCACTTTTTTTCATTAAAGCGCTTATTTTTTTCTTTTTTTGGGTGGACGATGTAAAAATTTGTAATTCATTTATAATTAAACAAAATTACACTTTATATATACACATAGTGTGTATTCATAAAGGACCTACCCAAATCCTTTTAGTGGTAATGAAAGAAAAAAACTACATTGCCCAGCATGATAAGACATACATACACCATTCAACCCAGGTGTCCTCACAAAACTCGGTGATAACAGAGTAATACAACCCACATACAGTGGAACAAAATAACAGAGTTTTCAACCTAAGAGGCTTCTGCAACAATGTGAAAACACTGACATCATCATATAAAATAAAATGAGAATAACAATGAAGTAGTATAGAAACTATATATGAGAGCCAAAATCATCCATGTATGGACGATGGAAGAAACAATAATAAGCACCATTTAGAAACTCCTCAATGGACCAAGGCTCCCAATCCAACTGAAAGCCTTCCTTAGAAAATATGTTTGCTTCCCTGTCGTGACCCCTATAAATATGAGTGCAAGACAAAGATACACAAGTAAGCTTGATCCTCTGCAAGTCCTCTAATGTGTGGGTAAGGTGTAAATTGTGATATTGTTGTAGTTCATTGACCCAACTAAAAAGGAATCACCAAACACTTGGAGCTTATCACAAACCTTCTCATGAGCAAAAGCCAATAAAGAACGACAAGATAACAATTTGGCCAAATTGTTTGTTCCCCTCTTGAGCCCCATCTTGGCTTTGTAAAATGTTGTTTAGTTAAATAGACAATGAAACCACCACCGCATGTGAGATTTCCCCCCTACTCAACCCCATCAAAGTACCCCCACAAGCGAGATTTGTCAAGATCCTCCAAAATCACAAGTCTATTTCTGGGAGAAGTAAAGGATTGAGGAAAATGAGAGAGGATGGCGATAACTCTAGCTGTCACTCAATTCAGAGAGGAATGCTTGTTTTGAAAAATGTATTTATTCCTTGCTAACCAAACACCCTAGTAGATAAGCAGAGACAAAGCTCTATAAGATTTAGTATTCTTATTTTGGACCCGAGATCGCCACTTCTCCTTAAAACAGGGACCTTGCCAAACATAAAATTGCACATATTCCAAATCTGATAGCAAAAAGGACAATCAATGAAAATATTCTTTATGGATTCACCATTCAAATTACATAGGGAGCACCATCCAGGGTCAATATGACAATGTCTTTGCAATATATCCCAAGAAGATACTTTTCTAGCTAGGAGACACCACATGAAAAGGCGATATATTTTCCAGGAACTTCACCTTCCATACTCCTCTCCACCACCACCACCCTACCTCCTTAACTATAACCACATTCAAATGAAGATGCCCAACTTGGGAGTATAAATACCCATTGAATAGTTATCCCCAACCAACTCATCATCATTCCAGGAAAGCCTAATATGAGCCATAGCTAGGGATTTAAGATAGTCGTTGTAATTTTCACGAAATATCTTATCAATCTACAAGTCTTTTGTGAATAACCAACCTTGACATCATATAGAGGTTTGAGTTGGGTTGTTGATATGGGTAAGTCTTGAGATACCTCTATCTCTGAGCAAATCTATAAGTTCTTGAGGTAGAAGATGGGCTTTCCCGCTACATGGCCAAGGGCCCTATCCTAGTCTTACATTTAAACCATTTTTTACCTTCTAGGCTAGCCCCAAAGCAATAAGGTCCAATGAATTAAGTATAGCAAGCCAAATTACTAATATATTAACACAAGGCTTGTCCCTCAGCCTTGCCCAATCCTATAGAGAGTAAGGGTGAATGAATTTTAGATATACCAATTAGATCCACACGATGTCGATGGACAGAAGTCTCCAACCACATTTTGTTGCTAGAGCTTTTGGGAACCAAAAAATATTTTTGAGACCCCATCCACCAAGTGATTTAGGCACCGTAATATGATTCCATTTAACCCATGGGAGAAAAAAATGTTCCTGAGAGCCAACCCACAAAAAATTGAAGCAAACTTTTTAGCTCTTTTTGAAACTCCCTGATGCCATGTCGCAGGCATCCAAAACACATGAATGGCTTCCAAAATTGATTTGACCAGAACAAGCCTTACTACCCTTGATAACCACCTTAGGCTCCAACCTTTTAGTATTTTCTCTATCTTTCCAATTAATCATGACCACTCTTCCTTCTTTTAGTAGTTTGGTTTTAGTGGAAACTCAAATATTTGAAGTTTGCATCCATTTCTAATAAAGAAAAAGGAAAAATATTCCTGAGATTCAACACTTCATGATCTGCCAGGTTTCAATTTGTAATGGAGGATTTTCTATCATTAACCACCATGCCTGTAGCTTTTCCAAACATGTCAATAACCTCAGATAATTTAGCCATATCTTTGCATGCACCATTACAAAAAATTAGAAAATCATCAACAAAAAGTAAATGAGTAATTGCTAGGGCATTAGTAATAACAACACCCTAAAATTCGCCTCTATGCTTAACATCTGCAAAAAAATGATTGAGACCTTTCGCTACCAATAGAAACAGTAAAGGAGACAAGGGGCATCCTTGTCTCAGACCTCTCTAGGAAAGGAAAAAAGGAAAGGCAAACCAGATTATTAGAACAACAAAAGAAACCGATCGAATGCAGCCCATCAACCAATTTACAAAATCAATCCCGAAACCTAGGTGATTCAAAAGAAGTCTAATGTACATCCAACCCACATGATCGTAGGCCTTTGAAAGGTCAAGTTTTGTGCTATCTCCTTTTAATATGAGAGTTTTAATGTTATAGAGCCCCTTTTTAGCCACTCCAATTGTTCTTTTGAAATAGAGTTTGACAAAATAGGCTTTAATCTTTTGGCAATAACTTTGGAGATAACCTTGTAGATATAGTTACAAAGTGAGAGATGAAAGTCCCTGAAGGAAGACGATTTGTCCACTTTGGGGTTAACAACAATGAAAGTTGTGTTGAAAGCTACCAAAACCCTCACTTCCCTTTTAGATTCATTTACAATTGCCAACAAGTCTAAGCCAATAAGCTCATAAAACCCTTCAAAAAACTCTATGCCCCACCCATCGGGACTAGGAATTTTGTCTTTTTGAACGCTGCCAAGAACAACCTTCAATTCCTCTTATAAGACCTCCTCCACCAAGGCTCTATTGTCTTCATCCTCCACGCACCTAGGGAGTAATTGGACAACCCTAATTACTTGGACTATACTGGTCCTTTCAGTCTCTCTGAATAGCTTCTGAAAATGTGCACAACCAAGAGAAGAGAGGCACTCGAAATTGGAGACCTTCGTACCCTCCTCGTTTTGTAGGTTCCATATTTTATTACACATCTTCCTTCCCTTAGCATATGCTTGGAAGAATTTTGTGTTCTCATCCCCTCCTTCAAGCCATATGGATCTACTTTCCAGCCTCCAAACAACTTCTTGTGCCTCTAGGATGGCCTTCTTGTGGGACTCCAATTGAAATAATATATCCCTAGATTCAACATTTAGAAAAACCCCATCCCTAGAATAAAAGACAGTGATAATTTCCCTTTTGATATCAGTTAGCTCCTTCTCCTCTCTTCTTCATTTCTTCTTGGCCCAATCCACAACCAAACTCTTGACCCACTTGAATTTCTCTTCAAAATGTTGGGGAAACAAAATTCTAATGTTTGGGACATAAAAGGCCCAACCTTCCTTGAAAGGGTTTACGAACTCTTCATCTTTTATCTAGGAGGAATCTAGTTTAAATGGGCTTCCAAGCTTGGGACCATGATTTTTAAGCTCCAACAATATGAGCAAGTGATCAAACTCACCCCCGAACCTAATCCACTGACGAATATTATTAAATTGCTCCATCATCGCTTCCACCACTAAAAATCTATCAATCCTTTTAGCAATTCAATCCTCCCCAACATGGTGGTTTCTCCAAGAAGTTTTTAGCTTTGTTAGCTCTATACATAGCTATTTTTTTCCCATAAGTTTGCCAACAAAGAAATAAAAGAGACTGTCCACTCTGTCCCTTGGCCCCCAAGACTCAGTAACACCCATGGAGAAATTTAAATCCCCTCCAATGATCATATTTTCGACATCCAACACCTCCAAATAAAAAAACGGTTCCATAATTCTACATGGCCTTCACAAGGCCCATAGAGATTAATACAAATGAGAGATACCCCCAATTCCGAAGAGAAATTTTAAGCCCCATCCTAGAATTAATACTCAAGAAATTATGAACAAAAAAATTGCGGGTATCCCAACCAACAACAAGACCCTAGAACAACCATGGACATCCAAGGCTATAAAACAATGCCCTCCAATCATTGATTCCAGTGATTTAGAGACCACCTCCCTAGCCCCAAGGTTTCCTGGAGGAAAATGACATTCGGTCCCTTAACCTTAACCAACCTCTTCAACGCAAGTTTTTTTAGAGGAACTTGCCAAACCTCTGGTTGAATGATAAAATTTTCATTAGGAAACCATGCCTTAAGCATTCAAAGCTCTAATCACCCTAGTAATGGATAATTACCTACCACCATCCATCTCTTCTCTGGCTTTCTCTTTAGCCTTAGACAAGATCGATTTCCTCCCACAAGACTTCTGAGATAAGAGCACAATTTGGCATAAACCACCAAGCAGGCCTTCAGAAGAGAGGAAAATTTGTCTAGAATGAAGATTATAAAGGATCTCTCCTTCATCATGATCCCATTAGAGGAAATTTCAGCCTAAAATTGTCAAATTTTCATATACATAATATGTAAACTAATCAAAATCCTTTAAATTTAAAAAGAGATACATGTTAATATTTTGGAGGAAAAAGAAGAAAGTATTTTTTAATTGTATTTTTGGCTTATCTCCTTGTATGTTTACTCAAATTTCAAGTGTAGACACTCGTTGAATGTGAAATTAAATTCCACATCCAATGAGTAATCATTATGCATACTTATGAGAAGATCCACATTGATAGAAATTGAAAATACATTAAAAAAAAATGTGTTTCAATACACTTTTTTAATGTATCTTCAATTTTGATCAATATAGGTCTTCTCAAAAGTATGTATAATGGGTACTCGTTAGTGTCTCCACTTGAAATTTGAGTAAGCCTATAAGGAGATAAGACAAAAATACCATTAAAAAATAGTTTTCTTCCTTTCCCTCCAAAATTCATAACTCTTTTTTAATTATTTTAACTATTATTTTATTATTTTTCCTTAAGATGCCACATTTACGCCGGAATTTCCTCTAATACCCAGATAAATCAAAGAAACTAGTGGATATAGAGGCTCTCGAGGAAAACAAGGCCATCGACGAGGGGGGAATATGACAAATGACCTGAGTATAGGAAACCTTAGAACCAGATCGTGACACAACAAGACCCAAACCCCTAGACACATGATCTTAATCATATCCCAAACCCGATAAAGATGTAGCAAGGGAAGAAACAATAAGAAGGAGAGATAAAGAACCTAAAGGATGCACAATCAGAGAATGTTGACATTTGTAGCTTGGGAGGTACTCCAAACCATATGCCAGAGGGTTGTGGAGGAATGAGCACACAAAATTGACTTATGGACTTAGAACCCAAGCTTGTGGGCTTTGCACCCAAGCATGTTGGTGTGAAAAATGTGATAAGAACTTGAAATGAGTGATGGAGATGATAGAGGACTTCGAGAGAAACCAGACACAATGAAACTAGCTCGAATCCGAGTTGTCAAAGTGGAGATATTATTTTTTGAAGTTAGATTGTAGACTTGGTTAAGGTTGACCTAGTCGTTGGAGGCTTTATGATAGCTATATAAGCCCTCTTGGACATTTGGTTGAAGCCCTCATGATTAGATATAAATATGAGGTGAGTGAGAGCTCATTTGGCACATCCAAGAGTAAGCAAATCAAAGTAATCTTCTATGTTTTGGGTCGCAAGTCAAGGACAAATACAACGAGGTAGAAGGAGTCGTTTTGGGGTTGTTGAAGGTTGTTTTGTCTTTGCAGTGCAAGTCAAGTTCTTGGGAGGGGACCAAGTTAGTTGAGAGGAGATCTGGGTTGTTTGGGTGCACTTTAGAGTTGTGTTTTGTTACAGGTATGGGCCGAAGACCTTCCTGAAATAACAACGGGTGTATGGCCCTTGTTTGAGGAGGTCGAGAGGTCTAACATCCTGATTTGTCTAGGTCGCAGTCAAGGGAAGGAACAACACAAGTATTCAATCATAAATGCATGAGTTTGAAATAGTGTCTAGGGTTGTTGGAATGCCCTAACCGGAACTGTTCATCTTAGAATTAAGTGCACAAAACCCTTGGTCAAGAAGAGGTGAGAAAATGTATGAGTAGTTTCTTCTTGTTGATATTATTTGCTAGGTGGATGTAAGTCCTAAATAGGACAAACTAGGAGCACTGTATCATCCATAAGGTAGGGTTGACGAGGCATGTTAGAATCCCTAACCAATGGGCAGATGCTACAGTGGTGATTTGGTGCCTAGATTTGAGCAATAACTCCTCTATGGTAGAGCAAAGGGCAGATCTTCAGAGCTCTAGTTGGATGATGTTTGAGCAGATCTAAAGGACATGTTTGTTTGTGTTGTATTGGGAATTTGAAGTATGTTGGAGGGCATTGTGAAAGTGCCCAAATGTGGAGCCCTATGTGCAGTGCCTTGATGGACTAAGGGTCGCTGGGAGAGGCATTTTTTTGAAGCTCATAGGTCTGATCAACTAGAGGAGAAGTTTGTTGGAGCCCGTGTTCATCATTGGAGAAGCGACATTTGATGGTGATAGATGGAAACCCTCCTGCCCTATGTTAGTCTTCATTGGAGCAACGCAAGAAGACTATAGTGGGTTGAAGTCCCCAAGTAGCTAAGGAGAAGCAGTGGGCAAATGAGAGTTGTTCACAAATGGAGTTGTGAACAACTCGACAAGAGTCTCAATCTGTTGTGCCCTTGATGGACTAAAACACAACCACTTAGTAGATTGGATAGTTGGGGTTCAGTGGCCAGATGGACTTGGATCATTGATAGAGGTAGTTGTGCTGCAGATCGAGAGTTGAAGGGTTGGGTAGGTATAGGGTACGACCAAGAGGAGTTGTGATTGCATGCCACCTCAGTCAGATGGTCAGAGTATCTTGTTGAGGGTATATTGGTTGTTGATGGACTGACACCAAGCCTAAGTTTTGTAGCTTTGTATCAGTGGATGTATGAGGGCCCTTATCCCTGATACAAGAGCCCTAGATTGTTGTATTATTCAGTTGGATTAACATAACGAAGTTGGGTTACTTACAAAATTGTGTAAAAAGTTGTGCATATTTTGTGCATTAGTAGATTCACTGATGTTTATATTCCGTTGTGCAAAGTAGCTTCGTTGAGATTCTTGGTTTGGTAGCGTCATTGATTTAAGATTCTATCCTAGACACCAAGATCGTGGAAAAACAACATAGAATACATGTCACCAAGAGCCTGAGGAGAAAAATCATCACCCTCAATCTGATCTTGAGACAACAGTCCTGCAATCGACATCCTAGAGACAGATGAGACCTCTATATTAATATCCTCCAACATAGGTTCCACCATCCCTTCAAACTTGACCTCAACTCTGATAACTGATCCACCTTCATCTTCTTATTTATTCAACACAGTTTTTTAATGTATCTTCAATGTATATCAATGTTGGTCTTCTCAAAAATATGCATAATGGGTACTCATTAAATGTGGAATTAAATTATGCATGAAACGAATGTCTACACTTGAAATTTGAGTAAAATTATAGGGAGATATGCCAAAAATACAATTTAAAAAATTAGTTTTCTTCTTTTCCCTCCAAAATTCATTTCTCTTATTTTTTGGTTTAACTATTATTTTACTATTTTTCCTTAGGAGGCCACTTTTAGGTTGAAATTTCCTCTAATGCCTAGATAAACCAAAGAAACCAGAGGATATAGAGGCTCTCGGGGAGGACAAGGCCATTGATGGGGAAGGAACAAGACAAATGCCCTGAGAAGAGGAAACCCTAGAACCAGATTGCAACATAACAGGCCCCAAACCCCTAGACACATGATCCTAATCATATCTTAGACTCAATAATAATGTAGCAAGGGAAGAAACAATAGGAAAGAGAGATGGAGAACTTGAAGGATGTGCGACCAGAGAAGACATCCCACCACTACTCTAAGGAGAAAACTCTTCACCCTCGATCCGATCTTGAGACAGTGACCCTGCAACCGACATCCCAGAGGCGGGTGGGGCCTCCAAATTTATATCCTTCAACATAGGTTCCACCAACCCTTCGAGCTTGACCCCAACTCCAAAAACTAATCCACCTTCATTTTCTTCTTTACGCCCCCCTGTGACAAGCCTTATTTGAAAGGGAGAATGCAGTGGAAAATTCTATGCCCATATTTGTGGCAGTGTTTGCATCTAAACAATATCCCTTCATAGTCAAGAATCTGACACCGCTCATAACCTTTTCCAATATTTATGGTTTCATGAAGGTCGTTTTGCAAATCAAGGCTAACCAAAATCCAGGCCATGGACATATCCCTAGCTTCTTTAAATGAATAGTTCACTTTTGGGTATACCCCAAGGCTATTTCCAAGATCCTTGAAGCCCTTTTCATTCCACATATTAGATGGTAACCCAGGCAACCAAACCCATATAGGAACCACATACAATGTTTCACAACTTGCATCAAAGAGTGGCATCCAAAATTTGAATGAAACAAGAGTCGAGTCAATTGACTAAATAGACTCAGCGATTTCTTCAGCCTCCTCAAGGGAGCCAAAGCTTAATTGAATCCACCCCTTTACTAGAATGAATATCTCAGGAGGGGTATTTACTTTTGGGGCAATTTCGGCTTGGAGCCAATCTTATAGACTTCCAATCTTGAATTTCCTCATGGTCTTGCTGACTAGAGACTTCTTCGCCAACGATTTGGACTATTCTATCTCGACGTTGTCCTAAACTAATGTTATAAGAAACAAGGCATTTTTCACATCTCAAAACCTTATATTTTTTTGGTTTGGGTCCGGATCCAGACAAAACATTCGCTGAAAAGCATGATGCTTCACCACCCTCACCTTCCTTGTCTTGCTGCTCATAATCTATAAGCCTAGCCAAAATAACACCACCTTCCCCATCCACTAGGAAAGTCTTCAAGAGACTACTTCTTGCCAGCGAGAAACCCTCTAACCCCACTTCTGCCTCCAATACCAGCCCCATGACTGACAAGGGAAAGCCTCCTTTCACAATTGGGTAGTGTAGAGTCTCCCCACCCAAAGAAAAAACAAAAGGTGTATCTAACCCTAGTTTCTGAGAACCACCTATTAGCGACCCCGAAGTAGGGAAATTAAACCCCATAGAAAGAGGGGGAACCAATAATTGACCTGATGCGACTTTGTTGATTTTGACACACTAAAATTTCCCTAGGGAAGGGGAAAATTTGTGAACCCTTAGGGAACCCGTAGAAAAATTCAAATACTGCTAAAATCCAAACTAGAAACCAACAGCTCTCTTAGGGTAATGCCACCAGAAGTTACCATGCCCCCACTTGAAAACCCAAATAGTCAGCCTACATCCGCCCGGGACCATCTAAACTCTGCATCATAGATGAATATGCCCATGTAACCAAGGTTCACATAGTAGTCAGTAAATCCGAACTCCATCATTCAGCCAAGACATCCCATATTTCCCGATCAAACCCCCTGCACAACTAAACCCTGTCACCATTCAACCTCTATTACAAACCCTAGCTTCCTTTATGATCTAGATTTAAACTGGAATGCAACAAATTACAGAGATAACCATAAATATAGAGATGCAACAGAAATAATACTTCATTTCATTAATGTAAAATACTAAAATATGCTTACAAACAGAAATGGAAATAAACTAGCTTGGGAGATGGTAGCTTATCTCTAAGGAGAGATGTGGCGGCTACATGCCTCTGAACTATCTTACAATGAGGCTCAAAGGCCTATTTATTGTTGAGAAACAATGGAAAATCCTAAACATCCAAAAACCTAACCCTAGGAGATGAAGTGCCAAACTATGGGCCCTGTTTTGGGTAAATTGGTACATCAACTTCCTGGGGTTGTAACTTTGGCATACGATCTCCGTTTGATGCGCACAATACCTTGTTAGAAAGATCTATCAAAGGACTACAACTTTGGGATGAGAAACATCGGTCCAAGGACCCATGTTGTTCTCAGTTTTCCCAAAAAAACATCATTTAGGGCCTCAAAACGGCTCGAGAAGTTCAGGACCCGAAACACTGCTAAAAATAGTAAATTGGGCTACAAACAAAGAAACTGAAAAATTGAAAGATCCAGTTGTTGGGGTCCGAGTGGGATAGGTCGGTGGCCACCAACATCCACCTGGATCATTCCTCCCCCATTATGAAGCAATGGCCCCCATTGCATTGAGTTCCTCCATGAGATGAAGAAACTTTTGTTGAACTTGGTCCCTGGTGAGCTGTTCTGCAATCTCTGATGTTTCCAGTAATGGTGGGAAGCATGGTTGAGGGAGGTCCACATTGAACACTCGGTGCAAGACAAGGAATGGGGAAATGTTGTTCTCCAAATCATTGTTTCCCACAACCTTGGTAATGGTGTAAGGGCCATATCGAAGTGGTCAGAGCTTCTGATGGGCTCATGTAAGGTGTTCTTTCTGCAGGTGCAACCAAACTTTGTCGCCGACCTAAAACTTGTGTGGCACCCAGTGTTTATCATGTCGCTGCTTGTACTTGGTATTTTCCACAATGGAGTGGCAATAAATCTTCCCATTGGGTAGAGGTGCTCCAGAAGTCAGATCGAATGAATGCTTGACCTGACAGTGCAACGATACCCTTGTGGGTGAGGAGAAGATGTCCTTGTCTTTTTTCATGGCCGTATCCACCTACTTCTGATGCGTGGAGGAACCCTTCCTGGGGGCCATGGATGTGGCTACAATCTTCCCCTTACTTTTAGGGCGAACTAGACAACAACAACAACAAAAAAATCCTAGTCTCGGATATGATCTTACTATCTTTTTTAGCAGAGATAAAAAAAAGTGGCGGTAGATGGGGCTACCTCTGGTATCCTGTATAATGTATTACACAAAGAAATAACAATAGCTCGAGGCCTTAACTCATACATAGCATGTCACTTCCACAAGTATGGTTGGTCTAATAATATATCACAAACATCAAGCGGTGCAACATCACACAATATCTCATTTGTGAAGGGCTTGATGTTGTAGGGAAGGTGACACTAGTGGCGGACTCGGAGATCTCGTCCTTGGTGAAGCCACCCAATGTTGTACAGTTGCGGGAGTGGTATGGTTGGTAGTCCCAACGGCTTCACAACCTCTGCAGAAATGAGGTTCTTTTGGCTGCCACTGTTGACAATGAATTGCAGTGGCAAACCCTTCACCCACATTTGTGAGTGGAAAAGACATTCCCCCTCCTATGGAACTTCGGGCTAATTCTTTTGGACCTTAGCGGTGGCAACAATGGCGCTCGGCTCCGCATCAATTATTTGTTTCCCTTTGTCATTCCCCTTGTCGGGTTCTGATTCAGGGTCGGAACATGCATCTGGTTTTGAAGCCTTTAACTCGGCCCCCAACCACTGCTTGGTCCGAAACTCACTTGTGTAGTGAGTGGGGCTCTTATGGAACTCACACCACTTTCATGTGTCCTTCTTTGACTTCATGTTGTTTTTTTCTTGCGGCTTCGATGGGTCACCTTGGGTCACCCCGCCTTGTCTTTGTCCTTTGTTCTTTGGATTTGTAGATCCAAAACCTCGCTTCTTCTATTTAAACTTCTACTCGATCTTAATAGCATATCGGTATGTCGTGTCGAGCGAGGAGATGTTCAAGAACTCCATCTCGTCTAGCATGTACCTTTGTAGACAGCCGCGGTATTTGAGTACCAAATGCAACTCAGAATCCTTGATACCCAACTTTGTGCGAAGAGTATGAAAAATATTTGTGAACTCCGGCACATCTTGGTCCCTTTCCTGTCGCAGCGTTGTCCACTTTATGTATTTATCCTCATAGCTTCTAACAAGATAGTATTGTTCCTTGATGGCATTCCGAAATGAATTCCAAGTGGGTGCGGCTGAAAACAGTGAGGTCGTACTTTCATCCTTCTGCTCGCAATAGGTTTCCCACCAGTCCTTGACGTGGGGGGCGACTTTGAGAAGAGCGAAAGTTAACTTTTCCCGGCTGGAAAATTATGAATATAAAAGTACCCTTCTAGCAGATTTAACCATTTATCTACGACATCTGCATCTATCTGACCCTCAAATATGGGGATTTCAAAGTTAACTTGCACCTCAAAAGGTGTGGCGCTTCCAGAGTCGCTGCTAGAAGTAGATGTGTTGCCCCTAGGCAGCCGCTAAAATATCTGGGCAAAGTTTTCCGTCATCGCATTCCTTTGTCACTTGAGGGCCTCTTCGAATAAGATTTTGATAGAATCTCCTATGCCCTCGTCTTTCTTTTCATCCGCCATGGGAGGTCGTTGGGATTTGCGAGGCTGGTCTTGCAAAGGTTCGACCAGTTCAAGCCCTAACTCCTTGTATCCCAACCTCGTTGGGGACATGCAAAGAAAAACAGAGAAAGAGTAGACCATTCTGATACCACTGATCCGGATTTAAACAAGTACGCAACAAATTACAAAGATAACCATAAATACAGAGATCAACAAAAATAATACTTCATTTCATTAATGTAAAACACTGAAATATGCTTACAAACAAAAATGGAAATAAACTAGCTCGGGTGATAGTAGCTTATCTCTGAGGAGAGATGTGGCAGCTACATGCCTTTGAACTATCTTACAATGAAGCTCAAAGCCCTATTTATTGTTGAGAAACAATGGAAAACCCTAAACATCCAAAAACCTAACCCTAAGAGATGAAGAGCCAAACTATGGGCTCCATTTTGGGTAAATTGGTACATCAACTTCCCGAGGTCGTAACTTTGGCATATGATCTTCGTTTGACGTGCACAATACTTTGTTAGAAAGATCTATCCAAGGACTACAAATTTGAGATGAACAACATCGATCCATGGACTCATGTTGCTCCTAGTTTTTCCAAAAAACGTCGTTTAGGGCCTCAAAATGACTCCGGAAGTTTAGGACCCGAAAAACTGTTAAAAATAGTAAATTGTGCTACAAATAAGGAAACTGGAAAACTGAAAGAGACAATTGTGAGGGTCCAAATGGGGATAAGTGGGTGATCACCAACATCCACCTGGATCATTCCTCTCCCCTTAGGAAGCAATGGGCCCCATTGCATTGAGTTCCTCCATGAGATGAGGAAACTTCTGTTGAACTTGTTCCCTGGTGAGTTGTTCTGCAATGTCTGATGTTTCCAATAATGGTGGGAAGCATGGTCGAGGGCGGTCCACATTGAACACTCGGTGTAAGACAAGGAATGGGGAAATGTTGTGGTCCAAAGCATTGTTTCCCACAACCTTGGTAATGGTGCAAGGACCATATCAGAGTAGTCTAAGCTTCCGATGGGCTCTTGTAAGGTGTTCTTTCTGCAGCTGCAACTAGACTTTGTTGCCCACCTGAAACTTGTGTGGCACTCGAAGCTAATCATGCCGCTGCTTATACTTCAAATTTTCCACAATGGAGTGGCGATAGATCGACCCATTGGGTAGAGGTGCTCCAGAAGTCTGATCGGATGAATGTTTGACCTGACAGTGCAACTGTACCCCTGTGGGTGAGGAGAAGATGTCCTTGTCTTCTCTCATGATTGTATCCACCTGCTTCTACTACGTGGAGGAACCCTTCCCGGGGACCATGAATGTCGCTACGATCTTCCCCTTACTTTGAGGGCGAACAAGACAAAAAATAAATTTCCTAGTCTAGGAGATGATCTTACTGCCTTTCTTAGCAGAGATCAAAGAAGGGGCGGTAGGTGGGGCTACCTCCGTTATCCTGTATAATGTATTACACAAAAAAATAATAACAGCGCGAAGCCTTGACTCATACACAACATGTCGCTTCCACAAGTATGGTTGGCCTAATAATACATCACAAACATCAAGCGGTGCAACATCACACAATACCTCATCTCTGAAGGGCTTGATGTTGTAGGGAAGGTGACACTGTTGGCAGACTCGAAGATCTCATCCTTGGTGAAGCCACCCAATGCTGTACGATTTCGGGTGTGGTATGGTTGGTAGTCCCAACCGCTTCACGACCTCTGTTGAAATGAGGTTCTTTTGGCTGCCACTGTCGACAGTGAATTACACCAGCGAACCCTTCACCCACATTTGTGAGCGGAAAAAACACTCCCCCTCCTCTTGATCTTCGAGCTCATTCTTCTGAACCTTGGTGGTGGCAACAATCGCGTTGGGCTCCGCATCAATGATTTGCTTCCTTTTATCACTCCCCTTGTCAAGTTCTGACTTAGGATCAGACACTCATTCAACTCTGCCATCAGCCACTGCTTGGTTCGACACTCACTTGTGTTGTGAGTTGGGCTCCTGTGGGACTCACACCACTTTCATGTGTCCTTTGACTTTGTGGTGTTGTTTTTTTCTTGCAGCTTCGATGGGTTGCCTTGGGTCACCCTGCCTTGGCTTCGTCCTTTGTTCTTCAGATTCATAGATCTAAAATCTCGCTTCTTCTATTTAAACTTATGCTCGATCTTGACAGTATATCGGTATGCCATGCCGAGCGAGGAGACGCTTAGGAACCCCATCTCGTCCTAGATGCACCTGTGTAGGCAGACGCGGTATTTGAGTACCAAATGCAACTCAGAATCCTTGATACCCAAATTTGTGCGAAAGGGTATGAAAAATATTTGTGAACTCTGGCACATCTTGGTCCCTTCCCTGTCGCAACATTGTCCACTTTATGTATTTATCCTCATAGCTTCTTACAAGGTAGTACTGCTCCTTGATGGCATTCCGGAATAAATTCCAAGTGGGTGCGGCTGAAAACGGTGAGGCCATACTTTCATCCTTTTGCTCGCAGTAGGTTTCCCACCAGTGCTTGACATGGGGGCGGCTTTGAGAAGAGCAAAAGTAATCTTTTCCTGACTAGAAAAATCATGAACAGAAAAATACCCTCCCAGCAGAGTTAACCATTTATCTACAAAATCTGCATCTATCTAACCCTCAAATATCGAAATTTCAAAGTTAACTTGTACCTTAAAAGGTGTGGCGCTTCAAGAGTAGCAATTGAAAGTAGATGTGTCACCCCTGGGCAGTGGTTGAAAGATCTAGGGAAAGTTGTCCATCATCGCATTCCTTTGTCACTCGAGGGCCTCTTCGAGCAAGATTTTGATAGGATCTTCTACCCCCTCGTCCTTCTTTTCATCTGCCATGGGAGGCCGTTGGGATTTGCAACGCTGATCTTGCAAAAGTTCGACCAATTCAAGCCCTAACTCCTTATATCCTGACCTTGTTGGGGACATACAAAAAAAAACAAAGAAAAAGCAGACTACTCTGATACCACTAATCCAGGTGTAAACATAAACGCAACAAGTTACAAAGATAACCATAAATATAGAGATGCAGCAGAAATAATACTTCATTTCATTAATGTAAAACACTGAAATATGCTTGCAAACAGAAATGGAAATAAACTAGCTCGAGCGATGGTAGCTCATCTCTGAGGAGAGATGTGACGGCTACATGCTTCTGAACTGTCTTATAATGAGACTCGAAGGCCTATTTATTGTTGAGAAACAATGGAAAACCATAAACATCCAAAAACTTAACTCTAGGAGATGAAGCGCCAAACTATGGAACTCGTTTTGCGTAAATTGGTACATCAACTTCCCGGGATCGTAACTTTGGCATACGATCTATGTTTGATGCGCACAATACCTCGTTAGAAAGATCTCTCCGAGGACTACAACTTTGGGATGAGCAACATCAGTCCATGGACTTTTGTTGCTCTCATTTTTTCCAAAACACGTCGTTTAAGGCCTCAAAATAGCGCCAGAAGTTCAGGACTCAAAACACTGCTAAAAATAGTAAATTGTGCTACAAATAAGAAAACTGAAAGAGACAATTGTGGGGGTCCAAGTGGGATAGGTTGGTGGCCACCAACCTCCTGGATCACTTTAATATGATGCGCTTTACGTATTTGATGAAAGCTTGAGTAACATCCACGGTTGGTTTCTTGATCAGAAGACCTGCTCTCAGAGGATTGAATATGTGCCTAAGAATTGACAGAGAAATAGTGGGGAAAAGAAACCAATGATCGACACCTCTGCTATTAAGACGCCACAAGTTCAATTCTCTCGATACTATCAAGGTCAGAGTTTGTGGTTGAGTTGGCAAAAACTGATACTTTCGAGTAAATTTGACTAGAAAAATTATTTTATGAATATCATAGTCACCAAGACCCTGGACCCATGACCCACATAAGAAAAGAAAAAACATAAACATAAAAAATAGCAATAAGAAACATAAAAAATCTAATAATAAGGCAGGATGGGAAAAACCCAAAAATCGAAGCAATACTAGTTACCAATTTTAACTTTGGAAATGGAATGATTAAGAAACAATGCTAGTTACCAATTTTAACTTTGAAAATGGAATGATTAAGAAATAATACTAGTTTTATTATGGTCATCAAGGAAGAACTTTGAAGATGAAATGATTGAGAAACGAAGTATTTATAATTCAACAATAGACCTTTCCCATAAAACAGTTTACTATATAGAAATTTGTCTCCTTGATGCACTTGAGTCTGTGAGAGTTGTTGCCTTTGAAGACAAGCATATTTAGGTCAGTGAGTTGTAGTTACTATATAGAAATTTGTCTCCTTGATGCACTCGAGTCTGTGAGAGTTGTTGCCTTTGAAGACAAGCATATTTAGGTCAGTGAGTTGTTGCCTTTGAAGATAGGCATATTTAATGAAAAGCTCTACTAACTTTTGTGCCAGAAAAGCGAAGTCTGTAGTAACAATTGGATTGAAAATGATAATACTCCATCTACGGTGGATCGAACATGATTATACTCCATCTACGGTCTCAGGTCTCGGTTTAATGAAGGGAATATCAAATCTCATTTTAGGTTTTCAATACAAAACAGTGAGAAGACAAGTAAATATGAAATAAAATAAAATTTGGTATTGATACATGTGGCAAATTTGAAAAGTTTTTAAAATAAAAGATTTTAAAAGGAGCACTCCAATGAAGCAATTTCTTTTTTGAGAATTGGATAACTGGATTCTTTGTGAACAAAAAAAAAAAAAAAAAAAAAAAAAAAAATCAGAATTGCGTAACTGGATTCTTTGTGAAATTATAACATTTAAATTGTATTTGTGAATGTAAAAATGAATTCAGCACCTCACCTTGAAAAACCCCTGGAAACACAGAGTATGAAAAACCCCTGGAAACAGAGTATGTAAACCCATTGGATTTCATGTAAGACCCACCAAAAATTTACTCAGAAAAACTGACCAGAAAATTTAACAAAAACAAAAGGTCGCCTCATTAAACTATTGCCAAATAAATAAATGAAATGTGCTTAAGAAAAATTGGAAATAAATAGATAAAATAGGTTTACACAAAATTGAATATGAAGCATATAGCCAATGCAAAAACAAGACACTTGGCCTTGTAGCAGAATGGATGTATCTAGCAAATAAATACATGCTTTCGGATTTTATTATGCAAGCACTGCAGGGAAATCATTCAATGTGGCTTACCCTCAATCCCTACATGACAACCCTTAGTTCAACAGGGATCAAGCTCCAACATAAATAGGATTTAAAAACCCACAGCTAAATGTAAAATGTTCTACCAAGTCACAGTCCCTACATGACAACCCTTAGTTCAACAGGGATCAAGCTCCAACAAAAATAGGATTTAAAAACCCACAGCTAAATGTAAAATGTTCTACCAAGTCACAGTACGTTAGCATTTTCTACCATAGACCCTGTGGCACTACATGTTAGCATTTTCTACAATAGACCCTGTGGCACTACATGACAACCCTTGGTTCAACAGGGGTCAAACAACAACATAAATAAGAATTAAAAACCGATAGTAAAATGTAAAATGTTCTGCCAACCACAATATATTACCCTTTTTTTACAATAAGCCCTGAGGCTGTTTTCTGCCAACATATCGAGAATCACTTTACATTTTGCTGTTCTTTACTGCCATACTCATCCACATGTGCCTAAGTCAGTGCTTCATATTGGTATTGTCTAGTCAACAAGCGAAATATTAAGGTCATAAATTATCAAAGCAAGATCTAAACTGTAACTTTACTGGCAGTGGTTTTGCATACGCTGCTAACCACATCATTGGTGAATATAATCTGAATCACTTTACATTTCGCTGTTCTTTACTGCTATACTCATCCACATGAGCCTAAGTCAGTGCTTCATATTGGTATTGTCTAGTCAACAAGGGAAAAATTAAGGTCATAAATTATCAATGCGAGTTCTAAACTGTAACTTTTCTGGCAGTGTTTTGCATACGCTGCTAACCATAGTCATTGGTGAATATAATGTGGACTATTTTAATCTGTTACCAGTGTTATACTCATCCACATGTGCAGTCAGTGCTTCATACTGGTATTCTCTAGTCAACAAGGAAAATATTAAGGCCATAAAATATCAATATATGAGAATGAACAAAATGTCTAAAAGCATTCCATAGAAAGAGACGTTTCCTATATATAGGAAAAAGGTAAGGTTTTCTTACAGTGGTGCTTCCATGAAAAACTATTAATCCTTCTTCATATTTCTCCTAAAAGCCCTATTGTCATTTTTCATTGAGAAATGGAAATATCAGTCAAGTCATATCTGAGATCAAAATTACCTATGTGCACTAGAGCTTTCAGAAGAAATATACATGAAAATATGAAAGCTGAATTTTACCAATCTAAGTGATTCCATATTTATGTGCATGCACCTGCGCACACAGGCAGAGAGAGACAAAATACTAAATTCCTCTCTGAAAATCTTAATTTAATTGGAACAGTTCAAGTATCGTCTTTAAAAACAAAAGAGACCTTATCTTGCTCAACAACTATTATATATAATGATCTTTATGTCCTTAAAAAATTAAGACAGATACTGTTAATTAGGCTTATACAGAGCCATAGGATGTAGCTAGAGAAATCCTTAAAAAATTAAGACAGATATTGTTAATCAGGCTTATACAGAGCCATAGGATGTAGCTAGAGAAATAACAGTTCTCTGCAGCTGGTAAAAATAGTAATCAAAGTACCAGGCAACCATTATTGATGCTCTTTTCAAACCACTGGAATAACTATTTGGTTTATACATCAGTTTTCACCTATACCCTGCTTCCACAACTTCCAGTTTTGTGGAATGCTTTTTGAGTTTAACTATTCAAAGGATTCAATATATGTCCAACAAATAGAATCACTCCAGTTAGTTCTTCCTTGATCACAAACATGAAAGGATGGTCAGCTATAAAGTCCTCAACAGGATCCATCTGGAAGCTCCTTAATAAAACAGTGGCCGCAGTAGCAGCTGCAGCTTCAGTGCCCTTTTCATTAACCTCCACAAATGAATTATGAAAAACATTTGAAATGTAAAGAGAGTTGGCTACAGGTGAATCCACCATTTCAGTAAAGTCTGCCCCATTAGAAAAAGGCAAGATCAAACCCAACTTTTTCAGGAATTCAGGTGCCTCAAGAGCAAAAGAAATTTTGAAGCGAGGTAGCTGAAAAGACCCTACCTTCACTTCACGTCCTTTGGATAGATGATTCTCAAAAAAATTAAGATCAATAGTTTTCTCAAGATCAGGCAGACCGTTCTTCTTATCAGGCAATAGAAAATACATGGAAAATGACCGCTTGTCTTGACCTTGGAGATAGGGAAGACGTAGAATTTGGCAGTCACCAACTCTCTTAATAAATTGTTTCTTTTTTGTAGTCATCATGGGCACTTGCACAGTTTCACCATTGAGCAAATTAAAAGTACCTTCCTTTGTTGCTGAGGAATCAAATTCCTTCTGCCATGTACCCTTGAAGTACAAGGCATTTGCCAAGACCAACCTGGTAGAATTGTCCACAGAATCAGCTGGAAGTAGTTCCTGTATTATTCCCTTTGTTTCATCTGCAGCCCATTTATTCACCTCCATTCTAACTTCATTCGACTGATAAAGGATAACAAAAAATGACAAAAGGAAATCAGAACATTCTTTTGTTGCTTTCAAAATGTATTCAAACTTTTTATGAATTTTGAAAAGACAAATTCTACAATGAGTTGCATCAATTCCCTTCCAGAAGTATAAGACTTGAAACATAACTTTTTAGAAAACAAAGAGTAGCAAACTGAGCTAAAAATATGGTTGAAGCGATAATTCATTTGATAATTCATTTTAAACGTATGCTTTTAGTACGATTACATGCAATTCATAAGTCCCATCAATCAACCATTAGACCTAATTGAAGTTCAGGAGGAAGTTCGACTTGATATAGATTCAGCAGGAAGAAGAAAAGTATGATAAATAACAAATTCATAAATAAAATAAAATAAGATGGTGGATTAGAATTTAGAAGGTGTCCATTATCCAAGCATTCCACTCTATTCGAATCTAGAGTACTTAGTCTGTTAATTTTACATAACAGTTTAACAGTTAAGAATATGCTAAAGTGCACTGGCCTTACTGCCGTTTCTGTGGAAAGGTAAGGTTGTGGACCTTCTTTGTTTCCCCTTTTCATTGGAAAAGAATCCTATTTGGAACAAATGGATGATTTCACAAGCAGGCAAGAGCCTGTGGTATATGACCAGACCAACAAGAACATCCTCCTTATAGAAAAGTCAGTGTCGAGCAACCATTCATGTGAGGACTAATCCATTCCATTTGGGAAAAACAACTTATAGATCAGAGTTAGTTGTACAGATCCATTCAGGATTTGTATTTTAGGAAAGACGTCGCTTTTCTTGAGATCGAAGCCAGAGCATGCATACTCACTTGCCTCGCCTGAGAGAAGGAAACTTGTGTGGCTGCCTTTTCGCCCCTTTACTTTTTAGGATTAAAATATAAGATGCATTCCCTTCCTCTGCCCTCATACATACCCCAACCGCCACCCATCCTTCTAAAGAAAACTAAAAATTTGTGATTGTGGTTTATGGAGTACAAGAATAACCAGCGGGATAAAACAATATGATTTTGATGTTGATTGTAAGGCGGTGAACACTGAAGCTGAGAGCTCAAAGGTAACCCCATGATTAGTAAGTACCAAGACACTCTTCCAGTCATAGGATGTCTGCAAACCCCAACCCCAACCATCCACTTACTACTTCAACAGAACTCAGGGACTCCCCCTCCTTTTCCTCCCTCCATTCTCAGCAATAGGGATAAAGTTCAAATGGAATAGAAACACAAACATAAATAAATAGAATGAAGAATAGCATATATCATGTACCTTATTCAGAAAATCCACCAGACGAGCTTCAGTGTTGTACTGCTTCTTCACAATATCTCCAAAAGTGGGCTTCAGCGGCATGGATTTATCCACCCATACTCCGTTAACAAACGATAAGTGAGGCCCTCCATTAGGACTTCCATCGATCAAAACCGCATTAACAAGTTGAGAAGAGAATTCATGGAATTGGGGACCCTCCTTCAGCTTCAGACAAGTGCGAATCTGGTCGAGTGTTGGGCCCTTTGAACCGGCTGCAGCCAGGCTCAATGCCACAGTTATGCTTAATGGGGCAAAAACAGCATTCTGCCCAATGCTTGTTTCCAATACTAGTTTCGAGAATTCCAGTGTGAATTCTGTTTGTCCATGAATTGAAGCCTGAATATCCATTTCTCCTCTGATCAAAATATACAGAGCAAGATCTCAAACAAAATTGTAGTATTTCCTACAGAATCACATTGCCCATAAAAAGGAAATGCTGTGGCGGTTCCTGCAGACACCGACTTGCCTCGATTCAACGCACTACACAAAAGGAGCGTGTCAACGCGTAATTACATAAGGTAGATTAGTACGAACATGGCAACGGATATCTAAAGTGTGAGTTTTTAATATGTCGATGGACACGCTTATGGATATCTAAAGTGTGAGTTTTTAATATGTCGATGGACACGCTTATGTGTAATATTTTTAATATAATTAAAATAGTTATATAAATTAATAGTTATAGTTATATGGAAACGCCTATAAATTAAATTAAATTGCATATAAATATAATTAAATATTAAAATATATATCTTATAGGTAGGTTGGTATATTAATTCTTTTATTAATAATAATAATAGAAAGAAGCAAAAGCCGGAGTGGGAGGGGTCCTCTTAAGCTCTGAGGCAAAAATTGTGTTTAAATTCATGATCAACAATTGGAAGGGTTTGGAGGTGGTATTATACAATAAAATTTATAATATTTTGGTGTAGGGAGACTTTCTTATTATCATTCATCAAAATGTCTAAGACTATGGATTGATTAGTTCGTTATCTTATCTTTTGGTGTAAAGTGTGCTTAATTTTGTCATGTAGTTTGAAAAGATCAAATTTCATCATATTCTTCGGCAACTAAATTTGGAGGCAGATGAGCTTGCAAAAAAAAGGCTTTAGTTTGAGGCAAGAGAAACTTGAATTGAATAACATAGTTTGTATTTACCCTACACCTTTATTATGGTTCTTGTTTACTATGTCAATAATATTGGGGGTCTTACTTCTCTCAAGTTGTTTAACTTTGAACTATGGCTACTCTCTTTTCAATGGATTTCAGTGATGCTTAATTCTACTATCTTTCCATTAGTGGGTACGTGAAAGAACATGAGTCTCTCGCATCGCAAGGTGGTTGATCCCATCAATCTTGATTTTCGGTGATCCTTTGATCTCACATTTATTTATCTGTTGTCCTTCCTTATTAATGGGCATAGCAAGTGCTTGGGACTTTTGATTATCCCAAGTCACTAGTGTATAATCTATTTATGCCTCACCTAGTGGATTGCGCTCTAGCTCTCTTCGATTGCGATGAGGAACATTAGGGACGAGATTGAGAATTTAATGGAGTCAGTTAATATTTTGTCGACCAATCTTTGGAGCATGAAGTCGGCTCGTTGGTGGTTGTTTGGCTCGTGTGTATTCAAAGCTTTTTTTTATACACTAGCTACTCAGCTTATCCTCTTCGCAAAAGAGTTTCATGCCAGTGGTGATTTAGTTGTTGTTCCTTATTCTGTTTCGGGTAGTGCATCTGGGTGTTCATACCTGTCGACATGGCTAATTTTCTTGAAAACAATGAAGCATGTCAGGTCTTAGACTCTTTTGGATGTTTTGCATGCTCTATTCGTCTCCATTTTGAAATTGGAGGACATGGTGGAGCACCAATGTCTCTCTTTTCAAATGTTTATGGAGACTAAGTTTTTTCGTCATCAAGCAGACATGGAGTCAATAGTGGATGATCTTCACAAGGAAATTCTCGTCATCAGTGAGCATTTTGTGGTCTTAGAGGTGTCTGAATGCAGCAATTCGTCGAGGGTGGCAGGCTTGTATGACCCCAGTGTAGCTGCAGGAGGAAAGTGTTGGGTGTGGAACCTAATCATCTTACTGATTCAAAGGTCTTGTTTCAACTGCTTTTATATCGTAATCCTTGATGGGGGGTGTGGGGGGGCTTGCCTCCCCACTAGCGCCGCTGGGGGGTGACAATTATTCTTTGGAGCCCCCCCTTGGTGAGGGTGCCCCCAAAGAAAAAATTTAGATAAAAATTTCCTTGTAAAATATTGTAATTTCGCAGTTAATCTAGGTTGTTCATTAGGTCAAAGATCTTATGGTAGAATTTATGTTAATTTAGGGTTTTCTGTCGTAGAAGGCAACCCTCGGTTTATATGAGGGAATTGTAATATGGTTTTGTGTTATTCTGTTAAGAAAACGAGAAGAGACTGTGTGAAAGCGAAGATGTAGTTACAACATATTTGTTGTAGGCTGTATCTCTTCAGTTTGTTGGATAATATAAAAAGAAGGATTGGTTGTTTCTCCATAGACGTAGCTCAAATTGTGTGAACCATGTATATCTGTGTATCTCTTGTTTTATATTTTTTCGTGTTTGTTTTTCCACAATATTTTATGTGTTCTGCTTTGTTATTTAATTTATAAGAGAAAGAAACCTTATCGTTCTAGGGATGATGACCCCAAGGGGCCTAACTGATTCAATTTTGATGTCTATTTTGAGGTTCCATTTGCATCCTTTGCCATGGTTTTATGTAAATTTTGCTACATACTAGGGAGGTTTTATAAAGTCTATAGTGAAAATGCTTTTAGGATAATTTGAAATGTTCTCCCAGAGTCTCAGAGTATCCTTGAATATCTTATGAACTGCAGAAATGTCCATAATCCAACCTTGTTATATATATATATTATATATATATATATATATATATATATATATATATAATATAATATATAATATATAATCCTAACTGTTCTTTTTATAATATAATAACAATTTAAAATGTTCCACAGGTAGCTCAATTGATGATCCAAGTGATGTGAAATTATGATAAATAGAGATCCAAAGTTCAAATCCCCATGGTCATGACTCGATATACGGAGAGGAGAAGTCATAAACCTCCAAAGGTATAGTGGTAGCGCCACATGTGATTCCTTTTGGATTACAAAAATAATAATAATAATAATAATTTATAATTTAGTTAATTTTTATGATTTTTTTTTTTAATTCGACAACGCTATATACAGTGGCACAACCATATAAATTAAATGGTTGGTAACTACAAATAAGCATTAAAACATTTGTTTTATGGCACATCTCTCATTGTCAACATAAAATAAAATAAAATAACACAAAAATAACTGAATTTTAACTTTATTTTAAATTATAGTGGTAGTGGTCGATGTCGATTCCTCTGGATTACAAAATAAAATAAAAATAATAAAGCTATATATATGAATTTGACAATGATATATACACTAGCATGTTAGGATATTCCGACACATAGGAATAGTTAAGTATAACTTGGTCTAGTATAAAGTTAGGTAAAGTGTGTTTCTTTACTATGTACATTTGTAACTTACAATCCGACGGTCATGATATGTAGTGATCCGACGGTTCATTCTCTCCTCGGTATTACCGACACTTGATCCGTGGCTTGACACCCGATTGGTCCATGAATTCTATTTAAAAGCGCATGGAGGGTCATTTGTAGGTTAACCGTGCATGAGAGAAGCTTATGTAAATTTTCATTCTTTTATTAATAAATTGCCTGTAGTAGCCACGTTGGTGCAGGCCGTGGACTGTTTCCCTCTCTGAGGGTTTTAACCACGTCAAAATACTGGTGTGTTGATCTGTGATCTGTTTGTGAGCGGTGTCCTTTTGGTGTTCTGTCTGAGGAACTTACCCTGTAAATTCCTACAATAGGAAGGTTTTTGATCATCCTAAGGGCCATATCTTCGTCAAATGCAACATCATGGCTTATCTCAACTTCCTTTTGACCAGCCACATAAACTCTATATCCCTTAGAATTTTCACTATAGACCACAAAGATTCCTTTCTTCCCAGATGACCCCAATTTTCTTCCTTCCTTCCCAGATGACCCAAGATGACTTACAAAAATTATAACATGAGAGACACTGGGTTTCTTACCAGTGAACATTTCTTCAGGAGTCTTGTAGTCCAAGTATTGATGAGGGCATCGATATTGAACATACACAGTGGTTTTTGCGTCTTCAGCCCATAGGAACTTCGGAAGGCCTTGATCATGAAGCATGGCACAAAATGCTTCTACAATAGGGTTATTCTTCCTCTTAATGCTATCTTTTTTGCAATAATCTTGGAATTCATTAGATTTGTAACCAGTCCCGTTATCAGTCCTCAATATCTTGATTTTCTTCGCAAATTGATTTTAGATCAAGTCTTTGAAGTGTCAGAACTAGTCGAACATTTCATCCTTCTTCTTCAAGAAGTAGATCCAAGTATTGCGAGAATAATCATTCGTAAATTTGAGATAATATAAGTATCCTCCCAAAGAGTTTACAAGCATCATACCAGATATGTCGGAGTCGATCAATTGCAATATATCTGTGGTCTTGCTATTACTTGAGTGGAATGGTCCCCTTGCAAGTTTTCCTTTGGCACATCCCAGACATACACCTTCATGCTCTAATTTGAACTTGATCATACTTGTCACCATATGTCTCACATCGGGTAGGGCCTTACAATGAATATGGGAAAACCTCCGGTGCCATAGTTCATATTGTATAGATGTGTCGCAAGACATGGCCCCCAATGGACTTCATCCAACTTGTTGAAAAGCATCAACCCTAAACGCAAGTGTAAAATCATCTTTAAAATTACTTTTCCAAATAGATACCTTTCCATCGATGAATGCCACCTTGAATCCTTTGTCCTCCATGACTGAAATGGACACTAGTTTCTTCTTGAGATTAGTTACATATAGTACTTCTTGCAAATGAATAGTGTTTCCTTGATTCAATTGAAGGGTAACATTCCCTACTCCCTTCACAAAATAGGTGGCATCATATCCAAGGATGATCTCCAAGTTTGTCTCCTTTTCTAATAGATTAGAGAGGGCTTCCTTGTAATTGGTGAAGTGCATTGAGGCACCACTATTAATCAGCCAATTTTCCAAGGTATCTGAAGGAGAGGAAATGGAGAGGGTCGATATAAGATAGTACTCCTTTTTCTTATTGTTCACAAATTTTTATTCTTCATACCTAGAGTTCCTTGATTTCTTGGAGGGTCGACCATTTTCTTGATGTCCCACATTCCTTTTTCCTTTTCCATTGGACCTGCCATTCCTTTTATCATTATTGTTGAAGTTGCTCCTAGAATGATTGTGATCATCATCATGTGATGTGTCTCTTCTATTTGGACACTCCCTTACATAGTGGCCAAACTTATTGCAAACAAAGAACATGCTCCTCCTTCCTCCCTTAGCTCCAAGCTTTCCATGGAAGTGACCTTTAGAGCCAACAATATTTCCCCTTTTGGCATGAGCAGAGAAAGCAGTGGGATTGCTTCTACTAGAAGACATTTCTTGCTCCACCATTCTTGTTTCTTCTTGAATGATATCGACATAAATTATTGAAACCATGGAATTCGATTATTGTTGAGGACGGTGGTTCTAAATACATACCACTAGAGTGGGAGTCCTCCAAGGGTGGAGAGAGTAAGTTCTCTGTCAGGAATGACTTCTCCAATCGAGAGTAGATCATTCTTGTTCTCAATAATCCTAAAGAAATAGGATTGAATATCCTTGTCCTTTCCCTTCTTAATATTCTTCAACTTATTCTTGAGAAATATAATTTTATTAGCATTACTAACCTTGAACATGCCCAACAACCTGTTATAGATCTCCTTGGAGGTCTTCAATTTGGATATGTAGGCCACTAGATGCTTCTCAATGGAATCCATGATAATCTTCTTTGCTTTGACTTCAGCCCTGTTGTACTTGCTCTTTGTAGCAGCCAATGCATTTGAAGGAGGTTCATGGATTTTACCCTGAACATAATCCATCACTTCTTTTTCTTCCAAGGTCAAATCAAGAGACATCTTGCATCCATGATAGTCAGATTTATCATTGAGCTTGTCTTAAGCTGGGAGGTAGGATGAGGAACACATTGAACATTTTTTCCTTTTCCAACTTTCTTTTGTTATTGCTCTTTCACTCTTGTTTGAGCTTTGTGTTCATCTCAACTTTGATACCATGTTAATTTTAGGAAACAATGGTATGTTCTATGATTTAGAGCAATTTTACTTCAATTTCTTTATCAACCCGTATCAACATTCAAATTAGCAATCACATCAACATGATTGTAAAACGAAGATAGAACATAAACATAAAAAATAGAAGACAAGCAAAGACAAGAGGACACAATATGTGGCACCAGCCAGGGACAAACCCCAATGTAGGGAAACCCATGATCAAATCTTCTTTTAGTCTTCAATAGTTCAACAGAGAGAGATAGTACAATTTACAAATCTAATAATTTACAATAGTAGTAAAAGATCCCTAACCACAAAAGTCAATGTTGGTCAATAGGCTAGATTTGACCCTCAGCAAACCAATCAGCTTCAATAAACTTTGGCCTCCAAACAACAAGACAAAACAACCCTAAAAATAGTCAAATTTGGCACAATCAAATAATGGTCAAACAGCCCACCTGTGGTCAATGCTGGTCAACAGCCAACGTTTAGCCTCGATTTATGTGGCCAAAAATGTGGCCTACCAAAATAGAGATACCCCTCACAAAAACACAGTCAAAGGAGGCCAAAGCTTGGTCAAAGTATCTAGAAATTGGGTCTCTTGAAATTTCAGCCTCCTGAAATTTCTCCCTCATGAAATTTTGGCCTCCTGAAATTTCACTCTCTTGAAATTTCGGCCTCCTGAAATTTCGGCATCCTGAAATATCTCTCTCCTGAAATTTCAGACGTGTGGAGAGAGAGAGACCCAGAAATCCATACCCAATTATGAGGAGAGAGAGACAGAAGTGTGAAGATGAGTGTGTCCAAATGAGGCTAAGTCACCTTATATTTATATGTGATTTTGAGGATGAATAGACGTGAATGTTGGGCTTTTGAGCCTACAGAAGTTTGTTGGCTGACCTTGATAATTGGACCATAATCAAAATAAATTCATAACTTCATTTGTACACGTTAGAATTGGATGATCTTTAGCTCAATCCTACACCTCTCGAAGAGAGAAATCCAAGAAAAATACCAATTGTTATAAATAAGATGACCCATGTGGATTTTGGCCCTAGTTTCAAATTTTAACAAAATCCCAAGCTCATCAAAAATATTTAGGATTGGTGGCAAGGCATGATGCACGTAAAAGGATAAAAAAAGTGCATTTTCAGAAAAATCTCAAATAGATCAAAATCCTCCTTAAACAATGGAACAAGGAGGAATTTGGAAACATATTATAGGAGAAACACGCTCTAGAAAAATGAATGGCCTCTCTCCAATAGGAAATCATATCTAATAGTCAAACAAAGGAAATCAAGAACATAGAACTTCTCTCACCAGGAAACTAGAGCATATTTATAATAAAAAGGAGATATATTGGAAACAAAAATCAAGGATTGGTTGGCTTAAGGAGGGGGAGCACAAAAACTGTTTTTGTCACCACTCTACTATAAAACGTTGCTCACACAATCAAATCACATCACTTCACATTGAGAATGGAAAATTTTTAGAGAAACAAGAGGATCTGGAAGCCACTCTAGTAATATACTACTCAAATATACTCTCTAACCCTCAAACTCTCCATAAGGAAGCCATCAATAATATCGCAACTCACATTACCAATATGGTCACTAAAAGTCACAACTCGGCTCTTATCAAACCCATTAGTATCAATGAGGTTAATGAAGCAATCCATCAAATGGCTTATGGTAAGGACCTAATGGCTTCATGGTCTCTTTATTCAAGCATTTCTGGTAACGATCCGAACTTAAATAGGAAAGAAAAATATTATAGATATAACCATAAATTATCGAAGAGATGTAGTAGCTACATGCCTCTGAACTATGTTAAAATGAGGCTCGAAGGCCTATTTATTATTGAGAAATAAAATAAAAACATAAACATCCAAAAATCTAACCCTAGGAGATGAAGTGCCAAAACTATGGGTCCCTTTTGGGTAAATTAGTACATCAACTTTCTGGGGTCGTAACTTTGGCATACGATCTCTGTTTGAGGCACACAATACCTCATTAGAAAGATCTATCTGAGGACTACAACTTCCATGAAACTAGCATTGTCAAGTGCAAATATTTTCCCTATTTTACCAAAAAACATTGTTTAGGGCCTCAAAACAGCTCTGGAAGTTAAGGATCCAAAAAACTGCCAAAAATAGTAAATTGTGCTATAGTTAAGGAAACTGAAAAATTGAAAGAGACAGTGGTGGGGGTCCAAGTGGAGTAGGTGGGTGAACACTAACATCCACCTGGACCAGTCCTTCTTCCTTAGGAATTAATGGTCCCCATTGCATTAAGTTCCTCCATGAGACAGGGAAACTTCTATTGAACTTGGTCCCTAGTGAGCCACTTGCCATAGTGCAGGAGTTGGCTAGCATTGTCAAACTAATATAGTTGGATATTCTGTTGGTGAGTGTTCTTGACCTGTGTGTCTATATCTAATCAGTTGTGGCTTGTTCCATGTATTATGGGTTTAACTCTGGTTGTGTGAGTTGTTCTACAATGTCTAATGTATCCATTAGTGGTGGGAAGTATGGTCGAAGGTGGTCAACATTGAACACTGGGTGCAAGCCAAGGATTGGGGGAATGTTTAGATAGAAATAATTGTCTCCCACAACCTTGTTAATGGTGTAAGGACCATATCGAATTTTTTTAGCTTCTAATGGGTTCCGGTAAGGCATTCTTTCTACAAATGCAACCAAAATTTGTCGGCCATTTGAAACTTGTGTGGCACCGAATGTTGATCATGTCACTTCTTGTACTAGGAATTTGACTTCTCAAAGATTTCTTGACCTATTGGCAGATGTGTTGTATGTGTTCAATAAATATGATCACTTTATTAGCCTCAAACAATACACATGTGGATTATGTCTGTATAATTGCATGAGGGATGGCAACATCAATCAAACAGAATGGTTGAAATCCTAGACCCACTTGAAAGGGTCTACGATGATTCTAACTATGGAGAGCTATATTATAACTTTTTTTGCACATAGGGAAGACTCTCATCCAAGGATTGTGGATGCTTTGAGTTGTACATGTGGAGTATGTGCACTATCATCCTATTGACGATCTGTTTCTGGTGATTAGTCTAGGGATGGAAGAAAATTGACTTGGTGAGCTTGGTGTCCAATATTGTCTAGAGGCTTGACCAGAATGTGCTCAGGAAATTGCTATCTTGATCTCATACAATGGTCATCGAGATCCCAAAATGTACACTTACTCGTTCAAAGAAGTGTTTCGTAGTTTCCTCTGCTATGATACTCTTCTTGCAAATTGCCAATATAGCCATTTTAGAAAATTTGTCCATGACCAAAAAGACATAGTCACCACGATGCTTGGTAGAATGGAGTTGAGACATATAGTCCATGGATACGGATTCCCACAGTTGGCTAAGAGTAGGCAGAGGAGTGTATAGGCCTTGCTTCTTGATGGTTGGCTTGGTGATGGTGCAAGCAGTGCAAGATCTGATATATTTCCCATCATCCAGTCAGAGGTTGGGCCAATAAAAACACTTTTGTAGTAAAACCACAATTTTCTCCACACCAAAGTGCCCTGTGACCCGGCTATAGTGTGCCTCCAAAATTATCTTGGTACACTCACTTGAAGGAACACAAAGGTGACCTAGGTATCATAATAATGTGTCCTGTAGGTGGAAAGCAAGAACTTGCTTTCCATCTACTAGCATATGGTATGTGGAGGTGAACTCTGGATCATTTTTGTATATATACGACCATCTACAGGTCTCGTGGCCACAAGAGTTGAGAATAGTTGTCAGTGTTGCAAATAGGGGTCAGTTGAGGCAGTGTGCAACATTATTGGTGCTTCCCTTTTTGTATTTAATGTACAAATGGAATTATTGCATATATGTAGACCACTTCTGATGACGATCGTTCTACAAATTCCCTTATGTTGGTATAAACTGAAGAGCTTGGTGATTGGTTTGGATGACCTTCTCCTCCCCCAGAATGTAATGCTTCCATTGACAGCAAGCCTGTGCGATGGAATACAGCAAGCCTGCCCTTAGGTAGCTACTCAAGGATCTAGGAAAAGTTGTTCATAACCGCATTCCTCTGTCGCTCGAGGGATTCTTCAAGAAAATTTTTGAAAGGAACTCTGCTCCAGGTGGATATTGGTGGCCACCTACCAAGTCCACTTGTACCCCCATCATTGTTTCTTTCAGCTTTTCAGTTTCCTTAATTGTAACACACTTTATTATTTTTAGCAGTTTTTCGAGTCCTCAACTTCCAGAGTCGTTTTGAGGCCCTAAATGACATTTTTTAGGAAAACTGGGAGCAACATGGGCCCAAAAACTAATGTTTCTCTTCCCAAAGTTGTATCTCTTTGATAGATCTTTCTAACAAGATATTGTGCGCGTCAAATGGAGATTGTATGCCAAAGTTACGACCCCGTGAATTTGATGTACCAATTTACCCAAACAAGGCCCACAATTTAGGGTTTCATCTTCTAGGGTTAGGTTTTTGGATGTTTAGGGTTTCCATTGTTTCTCAACAATAAATAGGCCTTTGAGCCTCATTGTAACACAGTTCAGAGGCATGTAGCCACCACCTCTTCTCAGAGATAAGCTACCATCGCCCTAGCTAGTTTATTTCCATTTATGTTTGTAAGCATATTTCAGTATTTTACAGTAATGAAATGAAGTATTATTTCTGCTACATATCTATATGTATGGTTATATCTGTAATTTGTTGCGTTCTTGTTTAAATTCAGATCAGTGGTATCTGAGCGGTCTACTCTTTCTTTGTCTTTCTTTGCATGTCCCCAACGAGGTTGGGATATAAGGAGTTAGGGCTTGAACTCGTCAAACCTTTGCAAGACCAGCCTCACAAATCTCAATGGCCTCCCATGGCCGATGGAAATAAAGACGACGGGGTGGTAGATCCTATCAAAATCTTGCTCGAAGAGGCCCTCGAGCGACAAAGTAACGTGATGATGGACAAATTTGCCCATATCCTTCAGCAGCTACCCAGGGTGACACATCTACTTCCAGCAGCTACTCTGGAAGTGCCACACACTTTAAGGTACAAGTTAACTTTGACATTCTCATATTTTAGGGTCAGATAGATGCAGACGCCATAAATAAATGGTTAAATATGCTAGAAGGGTATTTTTTTGTTCATGATTTTTCCGACCAGGAAAATATTACTTTCGCTCTTCTTAAAGCCGCTTCCCACGTCAAGGACTAGTGGGAAACCTACTACAAGCATAAGGATGAAATTACGGCCTCATAGTTTTCAGCTACAACCACTTGGAATTCATTTCGGACTACCGTTAAGGAGCATTACTACCCTATTGGAAGCTATGAGCATCAATACATAAAGTGGACCACGCTGCGGCAGGGAAGGGACCAAGATGTGTCAGAGTTTACCAATATTTTCCATACCCTTCGCACAAAGTTGGGTATCAAGGATTTAGAGCAGCATTTGGTACTCAAATACCATGGCTTCCTGCACAAGTACATCCAGGAAGAAATATAATTCCTGAACATCTCCTCACTCGGCACAACATACCGATATGTCGTCAAGATTGAGCAAAATTTTAGATAGAAGAAGCGAGACCTTGGATCTGTGAATCTAAAGCAAGGTAAAGGTTCCCCAAAACCACAAAAAAAAGGACAAAGCCAAGGCGGGGTAGCCTAAGACAACCCACCAAAGTTGCAAGCAAAGAACAAAGCTGCGAAGGCGAGAAAGGACACGGGAAAGTTGTGTGAGTTCCATAAGAGCTCCACTCACAACACAAGTGAGTGTCGGGCCAAGCAGTCACTGGTGGCCGAGCTAAGGGTTTTAGAATTAGATGCATGTTCCATCTGTGAGTCAGAACCTGACAAGGGGAATGACAAATGGAAGCAAACTATTGATGCGGATCCCAATGCCACTGTTTCCACCACGAAGATACAGAAGGAGGAACCCAAAGAACCAGAGGAGGAGGAGCGTCTCTCCCACACCCAGATGTGGGTAAAGGGCTTCCTGCTATAGTTCATTGTCAATAGCGGGAGCCAAAATAACCTCATTTCAGTAGAGGTCATGAAGTGGCTGGGCTTACCAACCATAGCACATCCACAACCGTACACCATCGGGTGGCTTCACCATGGACGGGATCTTCGCGTGAGCCAGCAGTGTCGCCTTCCATACAAAATCAAGCCCTTCACGGATGAGGTATTGTGTGACATTTCTCCCCTTGATTTTTGTGATGTATTATTAGGAAAACCATACTTGTGGAAGCAACATGACTTGTATGAATCAATGCCCCTTGCTGTTATTGTTACTTTGGGAAATAAGTTGTACACGTTACCGGAGGTAGCACCGCCTACTGCCCTCTCTTTGGTTACTACAAAACAATGTAGTAAGCTCATTTCCAAAATTGAGACATTTGTTTTCCTAATGATATTCCCTCAAGGAAAGAAGAAGACGGTGGCCACGACCTCCACACAAGGCCCCTCCGCACAACAACTAGAGATGGATAAGGTCATGGAGGAGTATGACAACATCTTCACCTCCCCCACAAGGGTTCCTCTGCACTACCAGGTCAAGCACTCTATTGATCTAACCCTAGGTGCATTGCTGCCCAATGGACCAATCTATCGGCGCTTCGCTTTGGAGAACAATGAAATCAAGAGACAAATTTAAGAGCTGCTATAGAAAGGTCACATCCATCTAAGTTCATCGTCTTATGGGAGCCCGATCGTGTTGGTACAGAAGAGGAGGGGACTTGGAGACTATGTATTGACTATCGAGGGCTCAAAAAGATCACTGTCTATAATAGGTACACAATCCCATGGATTGATGACCTTCTGGACCAACTGAAGGGGCCAAAATATTTCAACAAGATCGATTTGAAGTCAGGATATCACCAGGTACCAATCAAACCCTCCGATGTGTGGAAGATTGCCAAGGAGGGCCTTTTCGAATGGTTGGTTATGCCTTTCAGGTTGACAAATGCTCCTACAACCTTCATGAGGCTAATGGATGACATCTTAAAAACATTCACCAACTCATTTGTAGTGGTATACTTGGATGACATCGTAATCTTCATCAAGAGTTGGAAAGAGCACCTCCACCACATCTGGCAGGTTCTTCAAACACTGCAGCAACACAAGTTATATGCCAATTTGGAGAAATGCACTTTTGGCATGACCCAAGTTTAGTATCTAAGATACATTATTGATGAACAAGGGTGCATGTGGATCCATCCAAGATCTATGTCATTCAGGATTGACCATCTCCAACCATGCTAACAGAGCTCTGTATCTTTCTAGGTCTTGTCAACTTCTACCACAGGTTCGTGTTGGGATTTTCTCATATCACTTGGCCCTTCAGTCAAGTCACCAAGGGAGGAGTGAAAGAAAAATTCTTTTGGTCTCAATCTCAATAGAAGGCATTCACAGAGTTGAAAGATCACCTCTGCTTGGTACTAGTGCTCACACTACCAGACTTGCAACAACCATTTGAGGTCGAGACAGATGCCTCTGACTATGCTATTGGGGCAGTCCTTACTCAACACGGGCATCTAATGAAATATCACAGTGAGACACTTTTAGACATAGTTCGGAAGTACCCTGCTTATGAAAAAGAGATGTATTCCATTGTGCAGGCCTCCTGACAATGGAAGAATTACATGTTGGGGAAGGAAACGGTCATCCACACAGACCACTAGCCCCTGTAGTTCATATAGACCTAAGGGAAATTGTAGAATGATCGCCATTAGAAGTGGTCCACATACCTACAATAGTTCAATTTTAATATCAAGTATAATAAGGGCAAAACCAATAATGTTGCAGATTGCCTCAATTGACCACCGATCATGGAGTTAACCAGTGTGCTCAAATCTTGTGGACACGAAACTTCTGATTGGATACTTCTTTACAAAATTGACCCAGAATTCAACCACACATACCGGAGACTCTTGGAGGGTCAGTATGTTCTAGATTTTCACCTCCAGGATGCCTTGTTATGCCACCTGGGTCACCTTTGTGTTCCTTCAAGCGAGCATGCAAATATGATTTGGGAAGCACACTACAGTTAGGCTGCTAGGAATTTCGGGGTCGGGAAAATGGTGGTAGTACTACAGAGTATTTCTATTGGCCAAATCTTCGACAGGATGTCGGAAAATACATCAAATCATGCACTGCCTCTGCCATTGCCAAACCGACCATCAATAAGAAAGGCCTCTATACCGTGCTGCCTACCCCTAGTCAACCTTGTGAATCCATCTCCATGGATTACATGTAGGGAATTCCTTCTACTAAGCATGGAAATGACTGTGTTTTTGTGGTCATCGACAAGTTCTTGAAGATGGCGATTATGGCGGCCTGCAAGAAGAATATCATAGCAGAAGCAACTACTAAACTTTTCTTTGAATGAGTGGGGTTACACTTCGGGATCCCAGAGTCTATCATCTTAGATTAGGACACCAGGTTCCTCTGTACATTTTGGTCCAGTCTCTGGTCGATGATGGACACCAAACTCACTAAGTCCACAACCTTCCATCCCCAAACTAATGTCTAGACAGAGGTTGTCAACAAGATGATCGCACACATTTTTGCGCATGCACAATTCAAAACATCCATGCACATGGGATGATACCCTCCACTATGTTTAGCATAGCTACAACTGGGCTCTCCATAGCTCGACTAGACATGACCCTTTTCAGGTGGGCTTGGGATTCCATCCACTATGTCCCATTGATGTGGCCATGACATTTCTAGCTACTCACGCAGATTAGGCTCATGTCCAGTCCGAAACAGATAAGGAAAACAACTTCATTGAGCACATCCAATATATTTGCCAGCAAGTCCATGACATTTTGGAGAAATCAAATGCTAAGTACAAGTAGTGACATGATCAATATCGGGTGCCACACAAGTTTCAGGTGGGCAACAAAGTCTGGTTGCATTTGGAAAAGGAATGCCTCACTGAAGCCTATGAGAAACTCAGACCACTCCGATATGGTCCTTACACCATTACCAAGGTTTTGGGAGACAATGCATTTGAGCTCAACATTCCCCCATTCCTTGGCTTGCACCTAGTGTTCAATGTGGACCGCCTTCGGCCATACTTTCCACCATTACTAGACACATCCGACATTGCAGAAGAGCTTACACCCACAGAGTTAAATCTAGATTACATGGAACAATATGCAACTGATTGGATCATGGACACATAGATCAAGCACACACACAAGCAGAATATCCAACTATATCGAGTTGTCAAAGTAGGCCAACTCCTTCACTAGGGCAAGTGGCTCACTAGGGACCAAGTTTAGCGGAAGTTTCCTCATCTCATGGAGGAATTCAATGCAATGGGGACCATTTCTTCCTAAGGGCGGAGGAATGATCCAGGTGGATATTGGTGGCCACCCACCAAGTCCATTTGGACCCCCACCATTTCTTCTTTCAGCTTTTCAGTTTCGTTAACTGTAGCACAGTTTACTATTTTTAGCAATTTTTTCAGGTCCTGAACTTCCAGAGTCATTTTGAGGCCCTAAACAACATTTTTTAGGAAAAATGGGAGCAACATGGGTCCATGGACTAATGATTCTCTTCCCAAATTTGTACTTCTTGGATATATCTTTCGAATGAGATATTGTGCATGTAAAATGGAGATCGTATGTCAAAGTTACAACCCCGAGAAGTTGATGTACCAATTTACCTAAACGGGGCCCACAATTTGTCATTTCATCTTCTAGGGTTAGGTTTTTGGATGTTTAGGGTTTCCATTGTTTTTCAACAATAAATAAGCCTTCGTGCCTCGTTGTAACATAGTTCAGAGGCATGTAGCCACCAGATTTCTTCTCAGAGATAAGTTACCATCGCCCTAGCTAGTTTATTTCCATTTATATTTGTAAGCATATTTCAGTATTTTATAGTAATGAAATGAATTATTATTTTTGTTGCATCTCTATATGTATGGTTATATCTGTAATTTGTTGCATTCCTATCTAAATCTAGATCAATCTCCCACCCCCTTTTCTTTCTTCTCTTCCGCCATGGGAGGTCGTCGGGATTTGTGAGGCTAGTCTTGCAAAGGTTCAACTAGTTTGAGCCCTAAATCCTTATATCCTGACCTCACTGGGACATGACAATAAAAATAGAGAAAGAGCAGACAACTCTGATACCATTGATCAAAACTTAAACAAGAATGCAACAAATTATATATATAACACCATAAATATAGAGATGCAGTAGAAACAACACTTCATTTCATTAATATCAAATACTGAAATATGCTTACAGACACAATGGAAATAATACTAGCTCAGATTATGGTAGCTTATCTTTGAGAAGAGTTGTGGCAGCTAGATGCCTCTGAACTGTGTTTCAATGTGTCTCAAAGGCCTATTTACTATTAAGAAAAAATGGAAAACCCTAAACATCTAAAAGCCTAACCCTAGGAGATGAAGCACCAAACCTATGGGCCCTGTCTGGGTAAATTGGTGCATCAACTTCCCTAGGTCGTAACTTTAGCATACGCTCTTCATTTGACATGCACGATACCTCGTTAGAAATATATATCTAAGGAATACAACTTCTGACTGACCAACATCAATTAATATTCTATGATGGCCCTGGTTTTCCCAAAAAAACGTCATTTAGGGCCTCAAACGTGTAATGCCCCAATTAATCTTATCATGCAAATTTCACTAATGTTTAAATTACCTGAAAATATTGACTTATAATTATCAAGAAATATTCGTGAATACCTTCATTTGGAAAATTGTAAATTTTATTTACTGATATAAAATTTATTATTGTTATTATTCAATTCCCAACTTGTCTTCTCAAATTTAATCTTGGATATGATATGATCTCCTTCCATTATTCTAATTTAAATATCCATATCCCCAAAATTTCCTCTCATAATATCCTTGGGAGAAGATATGGTCCTCCCCAATTAATTACCAATTTTATATTCATATTACATCCCTAAAATGTCATCTCATATTTACTTGGGAGAAGATATGTTCCTCCCCAATTAATTACTAATTTTATATTCGTATCACATACCCAAAATGTCTTTTCATATTTTCTTGGGAGAAGACATGGTCCTCTCTAATTAATTACCAATTTATATATTCATCTCTCATCCCCAAAATATTTACTTGGGAGAAAACATGGTCCTCTCCAATTAATTACCAATTTATATATTCATCTCTCGTACCCGAAATATCCACTTGGGAGAAGACATGGTCCTCTCCAATTAATTACCCAATTTTATATTCATATCACATTCCCAAATGTCCTCTCATGTTTACTTGGGAGAAGAGAAGTCAAACGTAAGGATGAGGGAGAAGTTATGACATTAATGAGAGGTGGTTGAGGTGGAGAAGAAAAGGGGGAATAAAAAGGGAAGGATGAGAGGAGGAAGGGGGATCCTTTGTTTTTCTTTTGGCTTTGTTTTGGCTGTGGTGGAGGAATTGTTTGAGAGAGAGAAGGGGAGTATTATTCATCTTGGACACACTACATCTGGTTGGACTTGGGCTCAGAGGGCTAGGGAACCTGTGGAGGTTTCCTGGGCTAGGAATTACTTCCTAGTTGGCTGGGAGGTAAATCTAGTCGGTAGTCAAGAGGAGCATTCCAATAGGAGTATCAGCTCAAGGGCATCTCCACTGGACCATCGGTACAGGTATTCCTCTATGCATAAATTACTCATGTAAGTGACTGAAATGAAATGTTCACTATGTAAATTGTAGGAATTAGATTTTAAATGGTAAATTATCATTGTTTAAATGTCTTGTCAGAAAATAAATTATTTCCCTTTTATTGCATTTAAAATTAGAGAATATAGATCGGGTAGAGGACCCTAGGGTGGTTTTTACATGTGGCATCAAAGCTTAGGTTCAAAATCTGGACCCAAAACCCACTAAACCCAAATTTCCGCTATAAAAACTTGTAACCCTCATAATTACCTGTAATCCTAATATATATATATATATATATATATATATATATATATATATATATATATATATATATATATAACAATTTTTTTTTAGATTGAAAATGATATGCCTCTTTATTGCCTTGGAAAGCAATAAAACTTGAGTAAAGACATGTAAGAGTTGCGTTTTCTAGGCATATGAACTATCATATGTTCTCTTTTTTTTTAAAAGAGGTGTCTGTATAAATTGTGGGAAATTTTCACCACGGGACCTTTGTGGCTTTCTTGACAAAGGTTGTCCTTTTAGCATTTGATGCCAAACTTCTCTAGGTTGTATCTGAGATGAGAACCTTAGAGTCCTCCATTGCCTTGTCCAGCGATGCCTTTGAATCCATCCGTGTATAATTTATTTTTCTACTGTGTTAGAAACATTTCCATGACTAAACCAGACTAGCAGGCTTCATAAATATTTCTAATAAAAATAAAATCATACCCTTGTACAACTCAATGGAAAAATGTTAGATTTCCAGGGTCTAAAGGCAATCACCTGAGAGAGCTCAGAGTAGCATATTGCAAATTACTTTGGATCGCAGACTGCATCAACAACATAACAAGGATTGCCAATTGGATCATTAGAAAAACGGTGAAAATGAAATAGGAAATTGCCTTATTTAAATATTATTCGATATTGGTATCCACAAAAAAAAAAAATAATGATCAAACTAACAAAATCTAAAACAACATACACCATAATAGAGCCATCAAAAGTATGAATATTGCATATTAACCAAAAAAGAAATTATGTCGCACTGAAATGGATATGGGAGCGGCTAAGTTGTAACATGCCTAGACTGGCCACATCCTTGTACTGGAAATGCCGAAACAAGTATAAAATTCCTTGGAAACACCACCAGCTACTCCTAACCCTCCTTGTGGAAGGAGCTCCTCTGCCTTCTTTTTCTGCCATTAATTCTCCCAATATTAAATATATCTCCTCTGTTTGTGGATGGGACCTATCTTCAGCATTAAATGTATCAACTGTGTTCTTAATCTCAATCCAACTGCATCCTAGCTCCTTTTTCAACCCCTTCTCTCTCATCATTTTTCTCACAATCATCCCACCTGCCTGCAGGCAATGATTTATGCGCAACAAAACCTCGCCATCCCGATTTCTTCAGTTCCAAACCTATCCTGAAACTGGGATGATTTCCTATCACTCTATGTTCCCTTTTTCTTAATCGAAGAAGTGTGACTTCCAGGAGATGCTTCAAGACCTCTAGCATCAAAACCCTTGACCTCAAGTTTGCATTAATATCTACTCCAGAAATAACATTACCACTTCTGAAATTATTTACTTTGTGGGCTTAAAGAGCATAACTTTGTTATTTCGTGGGCTTGAGTTCTTATGGACCTCCTAAACTTTCTATTAGCTGGAGACAATGCAGATGATTTACTTGAAGATCTCTGATGTGTCTCATTATATCCTTGGGAATATGAGCTCACATACTCATTTACAGCCAAATACTAATCTTCACTAATCTTCAAACCCGAAACTTTATGTGGACTCTCAAATGATGAAAATATCACCATGTCAAAAGAGGATTGTAAGACGTGACCAGAGCAAGGGAATATTCACTATTACATTTTGAAGACAATGGTGTCAGAAGTATCTTCAGCTCTGAAACCTTCCCTTCCATAGAAACTATATCATTCTTAAGTCCCATGGCCATGGCATTCTTTTTCTTGCATATTCTTCCAGAATAGCTAGCCTCTTGTCACTTGTATTCGTTGACTTCTGAACTGCCAACGTTATTTCCTTAATGTTAAATAAAGTATTTAAAAGATAATTTAAATCTATGTTCTACTGTTGTAAATAAAAACTCATGTAGGTTTTTCTTCTATAGGCAAATCTTACGAATTTTCTATTTTATTCTACCATCAAAACCAAACATTGTAAACTTTGAAATGGGAACTATAAACTCAAAACGGGAACTCTGGCCAAAAAACCCCGAAAAAACATCAAAAACGTGCTAAAAACGAAAAGTGTGTATACTGGAACGATGTTTTTATTTTTTAGGCATCAATTTTGAACATGTTTTAAAAATGGCAGTGACTGCGAAATTTACTATGAAATTTTCATATAAAATATAGTTTCAAAACGAAAGTGATGATACTGGAACAATGAATTTTTTTTTTAGGGTCAATTTAAAAAAAAAAAAAAAAATGCTAGTAAAACTAAATTTTTATGTGCCAAACAAAGTTGTTATGAGGAAAAAACACATTAATGTTTTTGGTAGAATATCATTTTTCTTTCCTAAGTATAAATTCAACATGTTTTCAACCATAACATGCTAGATGCAAAAGAAATTGAAAATTTTTCAACTATAAAATTAAAAGACCATGACATTATGAACAAATTACATCATTAAATGAATTCAAAAGTCATTATTTGTATATTGAATAAAGCATACATTATATCTCTAATTTAATATTGCATTGTATATATTTTAAACAATAAAATTTATCATAATTAAGACATATAATCCAACAACATAAAAATGCCCGATAACTTCTCATTTAACACCATATGGAAATCACTAATTTTATTTGAAGATATGATGCATACATCAATTATATAAATTGTCTTAAACAATTATTCAAAATCACTCATATTTTCTTACACACCATCAGAATTCACATCTTCAGATGAGTGACTGGATGCTGACGAAGATGTTCCATATTCTTCTCTTTCATCAACTAGTGCCCCATTTGAGTCCACAAGCATGCCCAACATTTTAGGTTTCAAAACTCTTCTAGATCTATGACTGGTTTCAGCAGACTCCCATCTCAACACTATTCCTTCTGGTAACAACCTTTTCAGAATCTCTATCATCTTGAAGCAAAGAGTTCCTCTCTTTGTTAAATTGAAGTCATAAACAAGTATGTCAACATCCTCCAACTTTAATATGTTTGTGCAGCGGCGGTTTATATTTGTACCCTTTCTTTTTCTCTTTTCGCCATTTTTTTTGTCAACTACCATCTCCGGCTTATACACACCATTGAATGGGTGTATATTTGTGGCATAACAATGTACTTCAACACTTGTAACATCCTCATTTTCTGTAAAGACCTTTATAACTTTAGAAACCCAAAATGGATAGCCATTGGGATCTCCATCTGCTAGCACTGCAATCATGTAACCCTCCTTAATATCCTGTATTGAACCCCTGTAAAGGTCTTCCATGGCTTCAGGTTGTGCACGAGATCTTCTGGAACCAATATACATCTCTCTTTCCGCTGCCTGTGAAGAATTAATAATACCTTGAGATTGTTGCTGTTCAACAATGTTTATTTCCTCATGTTCATTCGACAGAGTTTGTGGCCAAATAAATGGATTTTTCAAAGGTATATCTTCATTTGTTGTTGTTGAAATGATATCACTTTGATTATTGGAAAATGACTCCCACCAAACTGAATCAGCAATGTCAAAGTACTCATGTATATCTAATACATTTTTTAATTTCTTCCAGGCAATCAGAATAATTTATATCTCTATTTTGTCTGTGTGGATTCTAAACTTCACCAACTGATTGTAATAACAATATTTTTGATGCAAATATTGGATGATCTAGAATGAACTTCAAAAATTGCAAAACTAAAAATGGTGCCCATTCTGCAGTAGTTGAATACTTCTTGCCCCATATTAGTGTTTTCCCATCAATTTTTTTGATATGAAATTGATGTTGGAAGCTAATGTCATTAACTTGTTAAATGCATTTCCCCTCACCATATGATCCCAGCATAAACCTTCACATGTCAACAGTTTCTTCCAACACATCAAAAGTAGGCTCTGGCATGTATGATTTCTTAATACATTCAATTAGTGATGGCAAGCTCTCAACTTCCTTCCTCTTCACTATGACTAAAAAACGACTGAACTTCTGATCAATATGGTCATGAGTGTGCCCAACAAGAAGGAAACCAACCTTTACCTTTTGAAAAAATTCTTCAAATTCCAAACAAGCATGTTTAAGATATCCAAAAACAATCTGATTTTTGTTTTTCACTGGCAAGTGGTTTTGTCCAATTGTAGATACAAACTTCAGGAAGATTACCAGACCAATGAGAAATCACATCATGAATTATGGTTATGGTCAAATTTGCATCATTATGAATATTTGGAGTTGTGAAGTACACCCTCGGAAATATTTTCCCATTCAAGACCATACAACCGACCAAGTGAAACTGAATAAGATTGTCCTCCTGTAAATTTTTGGGTGTGCGAACAAAATGTGGTAAAAGTGTTTTCTTCTAGTCCATACCATCAATTATCAAACCCAAATATTTATTCAGATTATCATAACACTTCTTTCGATGCCTGTAAAAGTTCTTCCTTTCGTTTGTTTGTTGTTCGCGATGCTCCTGAAGTTCTTTGACAGTTAAATCTACACAACATAAAAGAAAATCATTAAGAAATATGCTTTCAAAGTTGATGACTATACAATTTTAAAAGTTAAAGTTATGAATTCTTACCTCTTTCTGACCCTTCACATTTGTCCCTTTTTTATTTAAGAGAAGCACATGTACTGAAAATCCCCATCCTTCTCTTCTTAGGAATATGGACATTGTTGAATTCTTTCTTCCATACCTTCACAAAATATTGATATGTAATAAA